>MU186261.1:28978-70260 GCA_016904865.1 Pissodes strobi | reverse complement strand
AGCCCCCTTACTTTAATAAAAAACCATAGCCCCCCCCCCCTTGCATATATATATTTTCCTTATAAAAAAAATTCCCCCAGAAAAAAAAACAGCGACTTGCAAGGCCCATTAGCAAATAAAAGAGGTACTAAGGTACAGACAACTTGAATATAACAAAGATAATATAAACTTCCCCATATGATCAAAATTAAAGTTGCATTAAAATAAAAATTCGGATTTGATAAAATGGAGTAGATAAGATAACATATGGGACACAAAGCAAATGGTGGCCATGCATAAAAAAGGTAACGCAGATAAAGCGATTAAATCATTAATTTAGGCAAAAAAACTGTAGCAATAATTACCTCATTAGTGTGTGTGAGGGCTAGGGAAATTCGACGGTCTCGGTCTTATTTGACGAACGTGGAAAGCGTCTAAAGATAATAGAAAAAAACCGTTAGCGTCATGGCACAGGCAATAGAAAAAGAAATCCAGAGAAAATGTTTACCCAGTACAGTATGTAGATTGCGAAAATCGGTCGTGTCAAAACACCAAGAGATTCCACAGTATATCCCCAATAAATGGGTTAAATTAAATCACAAACTAAATGTGGAGTCTCTATACGACTGCACTAGCAAACCTTCTTCTCGCCTTGAAAGGGAATCTCAGATGAACTCTCGATTGTCAATTTGCCTTTCTCGTTCTACGAGATCAAACGCTATGTCAAATCAGCTAGTAGTGATGGGCGGAAACATGCCCAGTGGTTCGATACAAGGAATACTTTTAAGATAATAAACGACCGAGTTCTCGTTTATTATGAGGGTAACATGACGTCGGAGGCCACAATTAATGCATTTAAATCAAGTGATTCAAGAAATACCAGTGAATATTTCCTAACAAAACGATAAACTTTTAAGAATTTAAATCGACAGCTGCAAATATAATAAGTGGTACATTCCTACTACTCCGGACGAACAATCGAAGGTCACAAAAAGTGCACCTACAATAAAATATGAATCGACGAGTTTCATGCAGCATATTTGCAGGTTTTATTAACAGAATTCTTAAAAATATATATAAATCGGTTCGCTGCGCGTTCTTCAGTAATGTAATATAAATCAAGCCAAGCTATCATAATAACAATGTGCTTCGCTTATCAACCAAAATAAACACAGTCACAACGTGTTATAAATGCTAATACATTCTTAGAATATAGTTAATTTACATTAAGAAAAGCGGCAATTTCAAGCGAATTGTTAGCAAAATACAGCATCTTTTTCCCTAAATGCGGCATATAAATGAAATTTTAAAAATATTTGACATTGGCAAAATCGAACTGTTACAACTGTCGGGTCACGTTGAAATAATAACCGAGGAAATAATTTTGCAGCAGCGAATATTTTTGAATCTCTCCACAGACTGCTCGCTGATTTATACCGTGCTGCAAGTCTGCGGCGGCTTTTGCGTTTTATGCAAAAACATCAAAATTATTTGCTGAATGACTCTACTCGATTTTATTTGTACTCTGTTTGAGTCATTCTCCCTTGCTAAAATTAATTTAACATTACTTACCGAGATAGCAATTTTATTACATTAAATTTTGATATGTTAGTGATTGTGGAAAGTGATCTCAGACTTATTTGAGGATTTTCTGCAACGCAATAAAGCGTTTTCACGTTGAAATGTTCTATACACCACCAAATTTCTATATATTCCTGGAAGTACACGAAAAGATGGCATTCGTCGATGTGAAAAGCGTCCGTGATATTCGCGTTTTGCTGTTGTCGATTTTCCGTTGAAATATCCATAAACATAATGCATATCGACAAGCCTCGGACTTGAAAAACGTCTCATGTTTAATAAAAACATGGAGAAAACGATTATTTAGTTCGCTAAATAATTGCGATTTGCCATTTTTCTATAAGTCAATATCCAAAAGTATTATTGATGCATTCATTAAAAAAAAATCTATTTCATATTCTATATGGAATAAGCGGGTATTGCTTTTAAATATTACTAAACGCAGAACTAAATAAGCATTATTCGTGCATACGAGTATTTCAGAACTTCAGAAAAATAAAAGTTTTCTCGTCCCTAGTAACGCCTGGCCTCTCGACAGATATATTTAACTTATGATGAAAGGAGCCTCAATATCGCCCCCTTGCTTTATATTTTTGGCCCGCTATATTAATATAAAATGGGAGAAGAGCTTAGATACAGAAAAGGTGTTTGATGGACCTTAAGCTGGGTAGATAAGTAACAAGAAAAATAGCAACCCAAATTTTAAGTTTGCCATATTTTAGAACACAATTCTTATCTATCAGATTATATCTAATTAAATGTTAAATATGTGCATTGCAATAATCGATTTATTGTAGAGTTTATATGTACAAAAATATGTAGTTACGAAAAAAACAACAGCATAATATGCTATACCTAGTTATAGTTTTAACGTGCTTAGATCATTTATGAACTTAACTAAAACGGAGTTTTATCCACAATACCGACACAAAATTATTGCACTCGACGCGCGTTTCGCTAACCATATTAGCATCATCAGGAGATGATTAAAACTGTTTTAATCATCTTTTGATGATGCTAACATGGTTAGCGAAACGCGCGTCGAGTGCAATAATTTTGTTTCGGTATTGTGGATAAAACTCCGTTTTAGTGCATGTTGCCGAAGGTTCCAAACCCCAACATAATTTATAAACTTGTTAAAGTGGTGATATGTGTAATATATAAATGATTGTCCATCATATTTAAACCTTTGGCCAGAGTCATGATAGCCAACAAACAAACCGAATACATAGAACCTAATAGAGATTTTTTATGGCAGTGATATAGACATTAAAGGTAGATTTTATGGCACTCGACAAGCGGTGTGTATATCGATAAGCAGGTTCTTGAATAGTTGTAGGTTGCAACTAGGGGGAAACAGACGTTCTGGGAGTGATTTTAACAATGATGCAGTGCGCCAGTCTAGGGAGTCCTGATTAAGCGATGTTCAAGATGTTTCCAGTTGGACGACAAACGGGAGAGCCGTCTGTCGTGACTGTCCGGCAGGCATTGCTGGGGACGGAATAAGACGGGCCAAATCCTGAGAATATCTGTCGTGAAAATATCTGTAAAATAGGGAGATCTCGACCACATGTCTGTGATGTTCGAGACTATACAGATCCTGAGTCAGATCCGAATCGCCGACGAGACGCACAGCTCTCTTCTGATTAGAATCCAGCAGCTTTGGAGTGTGCTTAGGTACGGCACCTCATATGTATGAGCAATGTTCTAAGCTTGCGGAGCAAGAGTGCTGCTATGGTGTCTTCAGTTTTTTGTTGCTGAATAGCGCATCAAGCTTCTGCGAGGCTGATTTTGCTATGTTAACAATGCGGTCATCCCAGAATATATTGATGTTGATCGAGACACTCAGTACCTAGATTGACGAAGATCCTCGTCGATACTGCCATAACGATGTCAAGGCCCGCCGTACTAGCTCACGTGGCAAACGTGGCATGGCTTGGTTATTTGCTGCATAGCACTGAATCAAATTTAAGTCACCCCAAGTTTAAGAACGGTATAACATTTTTATTAAGACCGATTACGTATTTGATTAACCTGTCTCTTTCTAAAACCATATTTCCCAGTGTACTTAAAGCTGCTAAGGTAGTGCCTGTTCATAAAAATGTGATATCAAAGAGCCAGGTAATTACAGGCCTGTGTCTGTTTTACCAACTCTTGGTAAAGTGCTAGAGCGTGTCGTATATGATAAGATGATTTGCTTCATAGGGAGGTATAAAATACTAAGTGACATACTAAGTGACTTCCAGCATGGTTTCTTAAAGGGCAGATCCACCCAGTCTGGTGTCTTGCAGTTTTTGCATTGTTTGTATGAACATCTGGACAATAAAGATAAATGTATAGGTGTTTTTATGGATTTAAATAAGGCATTTCACCTTGTGGATCATATCATTCTGTTATCAAAAGTGTATAATTATGGGTTTAGAGGTAAAATATATGATTGGCTGATATCCTATCAGTGTGATAGATGTCAAATAGTAGGAATGAATGGAAACCACTACGACCTTTTGCCAGTTAAATGTGAGGTACCACAGGGGTCTGTTCTGGGCCCCCTCTTATTTTTGTTATTTGTTAATGACTTACCCGATACTGTGAATTGCGGACAGCTAACAATGTATGCTGACGATACGAGTTACTTATGTTTTAATAGTGAAGTGTCTTTAGTGCAGGCGCAAACTCATAGCATGGTTGATACATTTGTAAGATGGTTTAATCAGAATAAATTGTGTCTGAACGAAAGTAAGACTTTATAAACTTTACTCCACGTTCTAGTGTATATGATAGCTCAATGTTAGTTAAGATTAAATCGCGTTCTTTACAGCAAGTTCAAAATACTAAATTTTTAGGTGTATATTTAGATAATAGTCTGGGATGGTCAACGCATGTAAGTGATTTGTGTTCCAGGTTGTCTTCAGTGGCATTTGCTGTTTATAGATTAGCACAGGTTTGTAGTCAAAATGTACTAATTTCTTACTATTATGCTCAATTTTACAGTCGTGTTAAATATGATGTTTTATTTTGGGGTTGTTCATCTCAATGTTTGCGTTTATTTCGCCTGCAAAAAAGAATTATAAGTAAAATAGAGAATGTCGATAGCCGCACTCATTGTAAGCCTTTGTTTCAAAAACTGGGTATATTAAGAATACCATCTATTTATATTTTAAAACTTGTGCTATTTATAAAAAATAATATATCAGATTTTGCAAAAAATAATTATGTACACTCATATAATACTAGGTGTCAAAATTATTTGCGTATTTCTTCACATCATTCAGCGACTTTTGAAAATAGCCCAACTTACATAGGTGTAAAGATGTATAATAAATTACCAAGTTTTTTACAAAACATTCTGAACTGTAAAAAATTTCAGAAGGAGGTTATTAATTACCTTAAAATTGAATGTTATTATTCTGTAGAGGAATATCTAAATAAGTAATAATTGTTATAAATATGTTCTATATTGTTGTGGAGGATTCATTTTTACCTTGGAATTGATTGCCTTTGGCTCCACAAATGATTAAACTTGGCTTGAATTGTTATAGAGCCTTTTCGGCCCAGGCTCCAGGATGTAAACTGCACAAGTGCAAGTTTAGTGACCCTAATGAAATGTGTACCTATATATCGTTTCATGAAAGGCAAAAAACTAAAAATTAAAATGGTTAGCAAATCCAATCAAACAGTAAAAAGCTGTTGCAGATTGTCAGGCTTTGAACTGACTTTGACAAGATGACAATTATAAATGAAATATTCTTGTGGCTTTCCCACAACTGAAAAGATAAGCAGAAGACGAAAAAGCAAACCAGTGTCAAACTTGTTTGAAATATGGGCACAACTATTGAGGCTTATCAGCCAAACACAAGGCTTATATGCAATGGTTCAGTCTTTGGCCTGACCAAAGCCCAAGTCAGGCCAAAGACTGAACCATTGCATATAAGCCTTGTGTTTGGCTGATAAGCCTCAATAGTTGTGCCCATATTTCAAACAAGTTTGACACTGGTTTGCTTTTTCGTCTTCTGCTTATCTTTTCAGTTGTGGGAAAGCCACAAGAATATTTCATTTATCATTGTATGTATGTTGGATCGAGTTTGTAGGGGAGTGAGTCGCAAGATCACTCACAAAACTCACAAAATGTCTACAGTCAGCGACAAAGCCGCCAGGCAGTCGTACTCGACTAGTTGGATGTGTGCTAAACCTGCATTCTTCGAAGCTATTTAGCAAGAAAAACGGCTCAACTTAGCTTGAATCTTTCACTGTCAAGATGACAATTATAATGCCATATTTAATTACTGGTTAACTGGTATATAGTGTGATAATGAGGTGTTATTTGGTAAATTAATTTGTTTTTGAAGTTTTATATATCTATAATTTGGTGTTATTCGCTTAGGAAGAATTTAATGATTTTTGTTGAAAGGATTAGTTAATTTTTAAGTGTCCCTTATCAACTTCAGTTTTTAGCAAAGGTAACCATGTGCTATTAAAACTAACAGAAGTTGAAGCAACACATTCATCTTTATTTAATAAAATTAAAGCACTTTCTTTAATTTTACGTTTTTTAGATCAAGGCTCCTTTGGCAAAATACTAGAAGCGTTCCATTGTATTCTGTGATTGTTATCAAATGCATGTTGACAAATGTGTGATTTGTGGAATTGTGCATTTCTAATATAAGTTTGGTGTTCTTTTATACGTTTTGATAATGGTCTACAGGTCTCACCTATATAAAATTTATTACATTCACATGGTATTTTATAGATAACATTTTTAGTAGTTTCATTTTCATTAAGTGGTTTTGTTTTTGTTAGTCTAGATCTAAGGGTGTTTTCTGTTTTGAAAATTGTACGAATTTTAAATTTATTACCTATTCGTTTTATTTTGTCTGATAAACCAGGAATATAAGGAATAAAGAGGTTCGTAATAGGTCTATTTTGATTTTGTCTGATATTTGGTTGTTCAAATTCTATAAAGCATTTTTGAATGAAATCAATAGGATAGTTATTATTAATCAAAACATTGTTCAAAAATTCTTTTTCTGTGTTGAAATTTTGATTATTCCAAATTATTTTCATTCGATCATATAGACTTTTTACGACCCCCTTTTTTATCATTATTGGGTGATTTGAATTAAAATTTAAATATCTGTTTGTATGTGTTGGTTTTCTCTATATTTTTGTTTCGAAACTATTCAAGTCTTTTTTTTATAAAAATGTCAAGAAGTGAAAGTTATTCATTAATTTATTTTTCTATAGTGAATTTGATTGTGGGTTCTTTGGTGTTAATGTGATTTATAAAATCGTTAAGAAAATGTTCGTGATATGGATAAATTGAAAAAATGTCATCTATATAACGCCACCAAATTAAAGGTCCGAAGGACGGCAGTTTGTTGAGCAATTCGTCATGCCATACTCTATCGATGCCTTCGCCATATCCAACGCAATCGCTTGAGATTCTCCGTAGTTTTCAATTGCCCTACTCCATATTTGAGTTACATAGGCCAATATATCTCCTGTCGATCTCTCTTTGCGAAAGCTGTATTGGTTATCGCTTATTATTCTGTTGGTCTCGCGATAGTTAAGTAGTTGCTGATTGACTACACGTTCCATGACTTTCGAGATTATCGAACGCAAGGCAATTGGGCGACAGTTTGAGGGGTGGTTTTCTTTTGGAACAGCTTGTACTCCATCGACTTTTCAATAAGGTGGGTAAATAAATCCCAGAGAAAAAAGTCTGGAAAAGTGGGTGTTAGTTCAATTGTGCAGTTCTTTAACACGTGTTCCATTCGGTCCAAACATCTTTTGCGTATCTAGCTCTTTGAGGATTTTACGGTGATGAAACTTTACTTCTGATATGGTAGTGTTAACATTAGATATGGTGGGGAGAGCCTTACCTTAGGAGATGTTTAAGATACAGTGCGATGAATAAATTTCGGCGAGCATGTTTGTATTTATTTTAGTTGTCGTCGCCGCGCCGTGACGCCGCGTTCTCCTTTTGACGTCAATTCGATAGAATTTGGGATGTACGCCTCCATTCCTGAGGAGCTTACTTACGTAATCTCCTTGCAACAGGCTGATGGGTGAGCAGTGCCAATGCAGACGTTGAGCTAAGGAAAATCTAGATAGAACTCTTTTAGATCGTCCCGTTGCACACCTGTAATGCCAGATTTTACAAGGCAATGGTGAAACCTTATTGTAGTACAATACCAGTTGTTCGCCAACTGTATACTACTTTTCATAATCATAAGTAATTTTTTTGCAGACCGCTATCCGACGATAAATTAGAGAGGTAAGATTCAAATAAACAATATATTAATTTTACAATTAAATGAGGATACGAATATGATTTATGAAATTAATTGAAATGGAGTTTATTTGATGAATAAATTAACTTAGTAATGAAAATTAAAATTAATGTGAAAAAATTAAAAAAGAAATATGAAATGTTATAATACAAGATTGGTCTTTACAATATGTTTATCTTCTGACTGGGTAATACTTAGCTTCGTCCATTTATTCTGTAACCATGCGATCGTATTGGGACCTCTACGTTTCTGCCTGTTCCCAAGTTAGTATCTGTCGGGTTTATCGAGGACTTATTTGGTTCACGAAGTATTGGTTCCCTCAGAGTGCTTCAATACAGCAAGTGGACGAACACCTGCTGCTTGACAGGCAAGTGTTTTCTTCAACCAATCATGACATGAAATAGCAAATAACACCTATAACACCGATATACATTGGTCTTAGACCAATGTATATCGTTAATTAAATAAAACGCATGTATATATCATGTGAACATCAGTGACAATGTTAAACATATGATGAAGCAATCTACAAATTAATTTACTGGTAAAAGCAGATACAATCAGAAACTCAAATTATTATGTTGAGTTGAGTAGATAATGAGCAAAAGTTATAAATAATTACTGTTACTCAAGATTTCCTTTTCTTTACTTTAAAATATAAAATTCAAAATAAAATTATGATTAAAATATAAAATTCAAAAGAAAATAATGAAATGACGTTCAAATTCAGTGACTCTCGGTAAAATTTAAATGAAAGGTAACTTTAAATTTGATAATAAATAAAAAAATAGAGGTACAACTTTTAACAATGAGTCTTATGACTCAAAATAAGTAAGTATTATTACTTTTACTTAGGCCCTTGGCACATATACGAAAATTGAGCGCAACTGCGCCTCAATTTAATTAAAGATAAAGATAATATAACCACTACCCCGCATTCTAGATAGAAAATTAGATAAAAGGTAAACCAGAAAAATTTACGTATGTGAGATTAACCTCTCATAAATGCAAAATAATGTCGGTACATCAGGATTGAGACTAGACAGGGTGAATACTAATAGTTATATTATGCTTGATGTGAAAAATAAATTGAAAATTTAATTAAATGAACCTGAAAAGAAAAAAAAACATGAGAACCAGCAATACTATGAGGGAAAATTCGGAGAAATTCTACTGAAAATTCAATTTACTACCTTTGCAGGAATATATAGAATTTACCCCGAGAATTAACCCAAATAATGCTGTTAATATTCGTGAATAGATGTCACTGGCGACTTAAATATTAAACATTGAGAATAATTTGCAATTGAATGTAAAAAAAATCATATTGGTCAGGATTTGTGGTTAGGAAAAGATCCAGGTGGGCCGAAAATTCGACCCTCTCTGAGATCGGAATTGGGTCGCCTACAAGTTGATTACGCTCGCAGCTGATGACAAATGCTTCTCTCTCTTTGTTGTCGGTCTTGTTGTGATGTTTTCGTCAGTTGGTGTTGTAGGTATTGAAATCTCTGAAGCTATCTTCTTCCGACTTTACTGAACTGTTAAGGAGAACACCGGAAAAGGTTTAAGTTTTGCTGACGATACGATCATGTTCGCAATCAGTTATGAGATTTTGTTGCGGATGAAGTAAAACAGTTAAAAAGCCCTTGTGAAACAGAAATTATCTGAAGAAATTTTGATGCACTATGGCAATCTTTTGCAATATTATAATGCCTTACTTTACTCCTAAATCTCAATATCAATGACGGCTCATAAATATCTGGCTTAAACCACAGGCAATGTTAAACTTGATCCCGCAAGAGTTAACCGAGAAACAACATATTGAGTTTGGTTTGGTGTACTTAAAATAGTTTCATTTAGTTTCGTTTAGTCTGGTGCGTCACAGTAAAATCTGCTAGTTTAGTATATTGAAGATTAAAATACTTCATTTTTATATTCTTATAGTTAGAAAACTGAGATTTGACAAAGATATCTACATACATTTTTATACTCCTTTTAGTTCAAATATATAGTTTCTATGCAGTAAATACTTGCCCATTTTATGGTAGCAAAATACAATAAGTCGGCTTACTGACGTTTTAATTTTGATTATGGACATGAAGTAGTAGTAGTAGTTGAGGGAAGGCCAATCAGTGCAGCATACCTCAGATCTCTTTTTAACCACCAACCCTACCTTCAGCCCAGTCTAGTCAGGTCAGGATCTCCTACCAAGGCAGACGCACAGCCTTCTCGCCCTGCGATATTGCCGACCCAGATATTGGAGAGGGGCTTAATCCTGCAACCCCCAAAGGTAGCGCTCTCCTCAATGCCCATCAGGCTCATATGTGCCATTCGGTCTTGGTTTTATCAAGTTCAGTGATAAAGGTCTTGGCCTATTTGACCACCAGCTCTCTTGATTGTTTTCTGATTGCTGCTCTTACCTCTATAGAGGTCTAAAAAGAGCTTTGGGCCTATGCACGGGATGTCCAAATTGAACTTGGCAAGTTCATCTGCCACCTCGTTCCCCATCACCGCGCTGTTTCTAGGCACCCACATCATCTTCACTTTCTTGCTCTTTGTCAGCCGTCCAAGACATCGTCGCACGTTTGGATCAATTTAGAGTTAGTCCTGAGTGCAGAATAAGCCCAGAGCAAATTACTACTTCCTCTCCATTTATTTGTCTGACCTCGCTCACTGTTGCAACCTTGAATATTACATACACCTTTGCTTAAAATACTGTTACATGTTTCTCCAAAGAAACGCGTTCACAGGTGCCGCTAGTCACAAAGAAGACTCCCGCCTTGAAGAACTGATGTTCTGCCAATCGTGAACCGTCGATGTAAGATATGAACGCCCTCTCCGGGAAGCTTACCTCTCCACGTTCCCATTGCGCCTTTTGTCGTCGAGTACTACGTTTCTGGATAATGATAAATATATCTACCCATCTGCGTTTATCCATGACCAACTATCTCACATTCTTCTTTTCAGATACCATGATACCGCACGACCTTCTCCAGCATGATCGAAGCCTTGAGTGGTGGGAGATCCATCAGGACATCTATTGCCTCTGTTGGTGGTGTTCTCCAGGTCCATGGTCACCTAGCCTTTAAATTTTTGCAAGTCTTGTCCTCCACCACGGGCCACCATACCACCGAGCCATACATAATCCTCGGCCTAATGACCGTGCGTTCTTCACAGTCAGTGCAGGACCCTTGGTTTGAGCCTCCAGGATGAGGCCACTGATCTCCTCAGTTGCCAGAATATTGCCACCGGCTTTGTAACTGTCTTTTCGGCCTGAGATCTGTGAATATAAAACCTACAGTAAAGCGTAGTAACTGAGGTTGTTGCATTTTTCTACTTTAATTGGCTTAATCTGTTGTATATTATAGCAAATCGGTCTACGCAGACTCGTAATATCTTGAAAAATATAAGTTCGTTTAACAAAGCTGTGTGGCTGATGCATTCATTAATGAGTACAGCTGGTGCTATGGTGGATATGTTAAGGTGCCGAGTAAGATCTCACGAAAAATCTCAGGCACTTCTGAAAATATGTTGTAAAGAAAAGAAACCCTAAATCGCGGTATATATCTCGATTCACAAAATACTGAATCTGGCAAGGTTACAACACATTTATATGCATTGCACACAGTTAGTCCAATTCCAGATTTAGATGAATGGGCATAAAAATCCAGAAATTGTGTTTGTATCAAGTTTTCACTATAATATACAATGTTTCATATGAAATAGCTTCCGGTCTTGATAAAAGACCGGACTTATTTCTAAAGAAATGCATTTATACCATTTCCAAACCACCTTACTTAATTTTGAATATGTCCTTCGAGTTTTGAATTTTTGCAGAGCTCTGAAAGCATAGTTACATAACACCTATTTTCAAGTTTGGTAATACTGAGGATGCTAAGTAATAAAAGTATATCAATCACTCAACAATGGCCAAGCTTTTAGCTGATAGACTAGTCGATGACCAGTTAAGTTAGACCTGCAAGGATTGAATAAGTCACAACCAATTTCGGTTCTTTATGCATAGATCGACTACTCATAAATATTCAGTACGAAGTTGACGAGGTTATGCTCCGTATATGGGATCCAAGTATATTTAATTTATATAAAGCCTTTAAAGAATGGGCTTCGATTTGTTGTTGGCAAAATCTCAGGCCACTGATTTTGTATCACTGTTGATTCCACGACTGGAAGATTTGTTGAAGGTTTGCACGTGGAGCATTAAAGTTAAAGGCTTTATTGATGAGAGGTTTGAGGTTAGGTCGAAAGTGCCTCAAAAATCTCAATGCGCTCCTCTGCTGATATTTATCATTTGATTCAGTGCCAGAGGGACGCGGATTGCCTCCATAAGGATTTAGATGTTGTTTAGCGATGGTCGCAGAGAAAAAACATTGGGAAATGATATTTATATCACCTGCTTTAAGAGTACTAAGAAGTTGTATACGTCTTATACTATCAGTATTGAAAATCTCAGCTATGTGAAAGGGAAAAAAGATCTTGGGGCGTAGTTTATCGAAAGCTCTAATTATGTCAGCTATATTACTAAGATGAGACTCAGAGGAATGAGGATGCTTGGTTTTGTGTTGAGAACTTGTGGTGAGTTCTCGACTGATACTATCAGAACTCTTTACTGAGGTTTGGTTCGTTCGAACTTAGAAGAATCTATTGTGGAATGGTCCTCTAAATGTCGAGCTCATTCTGGCATTTTGGAAACAGTTCAGCATATATTTCTGTATTTTGCTAAATTCAAGTATGGTGTAAGAATAGAGATATATCATCGTGTGCAAATGCTTTGAGCTTTTTGGAAACAGCTCAGCATATATATCTGCGTTTTGCTAAATTCAAGTATGGTGTAAGAATAGTGAAATATCATCGTATGCAAATGCTTAGAGCATAGACGCCTTGTTTACGATCTCTATTTTGTGTTAAGTTTGTGAATGACCTAATTGACTCTCCCGAGCTATTACCTTTGATTAAGTTTAAAGCCCCTTTCGTAGCTTTGAGTTATTTCATATCTGCCTTCATGCTACTAATTATCGGATGCACTCGCCGACTGAGAGATCTATACGTGTTCTTAATGCCTGTGGAATGGAATTGAATATTATTAATTGGCCACAATCCGGCTATGTTTCTCATTGTTTAAGTTTACAGTAGTGCATATTTTACTGTTATATAACCAAGTTGGATTTGGAGTCCACTCAGATTTCTTTGTAAGTAGTTATTTTTGTAATGTAAAATGAAGGAATCCCCGTGAACTTGATAATAAATAAATAAACAAGACTAGCTATATATGGAACTCGATGAACTGAATCAGAAAATAGTTACAAAAATAATACCTAGTAAATCCAGTTACTATGGTTTATCTATTTCAGTTAATTTGTGCTGGTTTGGCTGATAAGAAAAGCACCCACGAGCTTTCCATTCCAAATATTTTTGGTTAGGTTAATTTGGGTTGGTTGAGGTTAATCCGGATGATGATACTACAGTACACCACGTTTATTATTTCAATATTCTCTGTTTGTATTAAAATATTTTTATTAAAATTAGTAACTTCTTACTTTTGTCATTGGGTTCCTTTAAAATTGATCGTTATCAATCAAATACAACAACTATTGTTATAAAAAGTTTATAAATCGGTAGCGGGCGTACAGGTAGCAATATCAAACTATTGCGTCTGGGGCAATTGTTTACTATCGCTACTTTCACTGGTTTACTGATTTCTTGCTACAATAGCTCAATAGCAATTCTAACTGATAAAAAAGTTATCAATTTAAAAGGAACACATTTTACGATTATGGTGCGGTTAGTAGTTAGTAAAAATATTTTAGCATATAATTTTTAGGCTAGTGAAAAAATCGCAACTTAGTTTAGTTTAGTCACAATACACGGTATATTAATAATTATCTAATTAATTGGAGTTAAAAACCGATAGTTTAGATCCACATCTCATTGTCGCAATTTGACCAATTGTTTTGAAAATATCGTTTTATTTCAGTGTCCTACGGAAAACGGGAAGGTAGCCACACATGTAGTTACCTTAAATAAAAGTAAATCGTGTTAACATTTAATGAGATTCAGAAGCTTGGACATTTTGTATCGCTAACATGAATGTCAACAATGTTATTTTGGCTTAGGATTATCGCTTAAATAATCTTGAAGCTTTTAGTTTTATAAAATTCAAAGCTTGTACGGGTGTAGTGGATTCTGATTTTAATGAATCCTTTATTTATTTCCTGGGACAAGTGGACTTTACTGACTCAATTTCTAGGCGATCTGTTTTTGCTTTCCTTTGTTTTTATTAGCTTTTGGGAGTGATTTCGATCTTCATTTATTGTTTCAAGACATTGTCCATTCTTGAGTTTTCTTGAGTTTTTAACTGTGTTATTTAGAGCTACTTAAAGTGTATAGAGGTATTAAAACTACTAACCATATTTTAAGTTTGGGACAATCAAGCTTTACCTTTTCGTGTAATTGCTACCTCATCCAAGAAATAATAATTGCGGACATCTACCGTCATATAATGTCGTCTTATTTCGGTTTTAGTCGATTTTCATTCAGGTAGTATCAATTTTTTGATTGCTTTATTTTGTGACTGACATTTTAATTTAAGCGTAACATTATCAGAACACTCAATAAGTATTATTAGATAAATATTAAACCCTCTGTTTTAGCATGTCGTTATCGTTATCGCAATTGTGAGCATGCGCAGTACTAAAATGTTATCACATTGACTTTACTAACGATATCGGTTTCCGTTAATTACGAAGAAATAAGGAAGATGTTATCGTAATCGTTGTGGTTATTTCATGGACTGCAACGTTGCCAATGTGCTTACAAGGTACTAAAATTCTTTTGAGTTTGGCGAAATTTGATTGATTACTCTAGGACAAATTCGCAAACGTGTAAAAATTATATTTTTATTAGTTATTAATATTTATGTGTCATTAAGAATTCTTTAACATTGTAGGGCATTATTATTTCCTAGAACAAATAAATGTAGTAAGTAAGTAAACTGACAACAGAAAAAATCGTAGGGGGATGGATATGAGGTGACTGAAATGCCAGTGACATATTTTAATTCGGAAATTAAACCCAAACATCCTATTCCAACTGGATAGCATGGAAATCTAAGTTTGGGTTAGTCTGGATGGTGTAGTCACTACACTAATACTATACAAATCTTTGAATATAAAATTCAAAAATGCAAATACACAAATGTCATTTGTGACATTTGTCACTACAGTTATTTTTAAGAGGATTTTTGACGTTATGAAAGCCATCATAATCGTTTATCGATAATAATTTTAACCATAACACCACATAAAACTGATGTTATTTTTAGTTGGCTTAAAAAGTCTATATTTACAAGTTATTACAAATGCATATTTAGGCTCGGTTTCCTTACAAAAAAATTGAGTTATAATTGCCAATTTCAGAATGGAAACGACAGTTACTGCAAGCACATATGGCGTTTTAAAAATGAACATTTATAGAAAAATGTTTTTGAAGCCGAAAATCCCGATTTACTGGCGGTTCAAAATTTGTTTTCATTTTCCTTTTAAACCGTATGAATGTATTTAAAATCCATGTGTATAGTCAAACGCAGTAAATGTGCAAAACGAGCAGATGTATTCCGAGTTAACAAATATTTGTCGAAATAAAAAACAATAACCGAGTTACATTTGTTAAAAGCTATATTGACATATTACGGACAATCAGGTAATTTTCGACATTTGTAGAAAAACAAGGCTGCACTATTAACTAAGCGTATCTATTCGTCGATCATGCACTGCCGATTTTATTAGATTATTGTGTCTGGATCGCCTGTAGGTGAGAATACGGACCTCTAGAAACGGAAAACTTATAATTAATTCTGCATCATACCACGCGAGTAGAAGTATTATCTGATAATGTAAATATTTATTGTATTTGACTTTAAGGAGGTATCCACACAATTTCAGTTGCTTGCTCAAACGGTCGGTACTTTCCTGACATAACTTTCGAAAGGTTTGGATCACTTGCTTTGAATTTGGTAGATGTACTGTATTCACAATTGTGGAAAGTCGGTTTCCGAATCAATGTATTTAATTTTTACTTAAAATACCGTGCTATTTGTCATTTTCAGAGAAGATAGCGATCAGCTATTTACTGCTATAAACTGGTTTTTAGATCACTATTTCTTCCCAGCACAGAAACTTTAAAATGTTTTTATAATTTAATTAAACTACATGTAAATAATATTGAATATTTTAACATTTCAGCGAAATCTATTTTTTATAAACTGTTTTATTTGGTATAAAACGACATCCGAATAAACTAAAGCGTTTCAACGAGATTTAGAATTTAGAACACTAAAAATAATGGCCTATTTCTTAGAAATCATGTAAAATGATAAATTAATTTATTATTTAAAGCAGTGTATGTGCTTGCTGTTAACCGACACTGCTGCATATTATAATGAAGTTGCAGCATTTAAATTAAGTATCTACAGCAACAAAGATGCAAAATAACCTGGGTTTCAAAATGTCTCATTAAACCGGTATGAAATTGCCGTTTTCCGGTTACGCGTCGCGCGGTAACATTCTTTTTTAAGCGGAAATCCATTATTTTATGCTCTAAAAACACAAATAAATATTGTTTGTTCTTAAAACTTTTTGGTATCCCAGGTCTGACATAATTCCAAAGGCGAATTGTACGAAAATGTATGACAAATCCAATCTCGAACTTCGAAATTTCTCTCTAACTTCTGTTGCACACTGTTGTGCGGCGCTCCGGTTCGCTTCTGCTTGCATCGATATCAGACCGTTAATTTTAACCATTAGTTATGATATCTAATGGTTTTATCTCGGGCGCCACCCTTTGGATTAATATGGTAAAGAGCCCACAGTGCACTGGGCAGCTTGTTACAGTGGAGAAACAGCAAACCAGTGGTCTTGCGCATGTCAGTACTGGAAACCGGCTCCCTTCGAAACCTTCTTAATATTAGCAGGATAGGAGTTAGAAAGAAAACAAACAATTTCATAAGCCTAATACAGCATCTGTATTGTCAACTTGAAACACAAATCATGGTTTACTCAATGCCCTGATGAAACCCATGCTAACCTAGAGAATCAAATAAAGAGTTACCAAAGTATCATCGAATGTCCTAATGAAACTGATGCTAACCTAAAGTATCAAAACTTAACTAAAGTATTACGAGAGTAGTATCATGAATGCCTGTATGAAACTTAAACTAACCTAAAGCCTTGAATAAAGAATAATCAGATAAAGTATTATCAGAAGGGGGATGGGGGGAGGTGGTATGGTATACGTAAAGTAACGGTAAGAAATATAAATATAGAACACGATTGATACCGCGGCATCAAACGGTAAGAAACGGTATTGCAAGGACGACGCTACTTTGATCACGGTCTACGTGCGTTCAAACTCAATCTCACCTTCGAAACGGCCCAATAATGGTGCAAAATAGCTCCGTAAGGATGGTTATGGATACACGCGTCCTGATGCGTAGAAGATTTGCGGAAACTTGAAGCGATGGCGGTAAGGATTGAACGATAACGGTATTATAGGATAATAACGGTACAAAGGATACGGTGTGACAATAGTAAATAGCTTGTCGAGGCTGTCTGCGCGGATAAAATGAAATGAAATCCCCTTATGCGCATGCGCGAACACGAGACTGTTTTCCGGTCCTACTTCGTTATTATGGTTTTGCGCCTTCGTGGTGACGGTAGGCAAGGTAAGGAACGGTAGGTTGTGTGTGAGTAAGAGAGAAAGGATGAGCCTGGCTGTAAACAAACCTAGCACCAGCCTCGGATATATCGAGATAGAAAGTAGGACTGGCCGTAAACTAACCTAGCACCAGTCCGGAAGGAAGGAAAGAGAGAGAGTGTAGTGTGATTGAGGGAGAGAGAGATGAATGCCCATGAATTGCCCTGATCTTGGTCGACAACCAGTTTTGAGGTTACTGACTTGTGTAAAGAACTGTCTGGATTTATGCTGATTTAGGTTCGTCTCCACATCAGTAAACATTTCTTGCTCAAGCATTCTTTTCTTTTGTCTATTCATTCTTGTTTCATGTCTTTGTAATTCCCTGTATTTCTTGAAATTTGCAGCATAACTGCATAACCATCATGCAGCATAACTGGTCTGGCCTTTCGCTTTCGAGCATTTAGTAACTTACATTCTTCGTCATACCATGCCTTTTTGTTTTTTTTCTTTTCTCCCAAACATTCTTTTGCCGTACCTCTTATCACTCTTTTCAGCGTTTGCCATTGTTCTTCAATGTTGTTTGTATAACCTTCCAGCTCCTCCGCATGCAGTCTATCAGCAAGATATTTTTGGTATTTATCCAAAGTCTGCTGGGCTCATTTTATTTACTTAGAATTATATGTGGGTAAATCATCTAATATTTGCGTGATATATCTGAGGTATTGTTGAAATATATGTAATTGGAGGTGCATCTAGAGGAGACTTCCAGCGCATATGAGCAACTGTTTTTTGAGGCGGTTACAAAACTTCTAACTTAATAAAATATTTGAAATGTTCCAATATAGCAATAAAATTAAGGACGCCAAATATATCTCTCAGAAACTCAAATTACCTAAAAATTTAAGACGAAAAGATGGTGAGATCCATATTAATCATGTTTTATCGGCTCTTTTCAGCTATTTCTGCTTAAATTAAATTCTTGTCCCTTTTCTGTTATTTTATCCGCCTTGTTAAATAATAAATATGAAAACCCCTATTACAATAAAAAATTTATGAAACGTATGAATGGTGTGGTAAAAATTGTCTTCGTCAGCGACAAAACCAATGAACTTAGTTTCGATGGAAAAACTAAGAATTACCAAAGCATAAAAAAATCTTATTACCTACTAAGATATCTCAAATTTGCGGTTCGTGGCAAGCTTGAATTGTAACCATATAAACTATAATCATTTGTATGTTCTATTTGCGGCGTAAGTAACTGACGAGAGATTTTCCACTCCTATGTAATAAAGAAAAGAGATTTAGACTTGACCTTTCAGTTTAAAAGACCAGCGGCAAATGAAATGCCATACTAAAATTTTCAGAGTGATGGAAATCGCAGTGAGATTTCCTGCATTCTATTGCATCATGGCTATGATTTAACAGTTACATAAAATAAAAATGGAAAATGAAGGGACATGTGCAGATAATTTAAAGCACAAGGTACACTTTTAGCAAATCTATTTGTTAGCTTTTTCATTCATATTTGTTGAGATTATATAAAGGATGCTTCTTTGAAGCGGGTGGGTGTCTCGGTGGGTGTGCAGATACTATTTTCACATAAAGTAGGTAAATTTACAATGCGTGTTTTTTGTCATTTTCAGAGGTTGCCAGGCCAAGAAATATAATGTGGCTGTTCTAAACATTTTTCTGTGTTACGGCTTAGGTGGGTTTTACTATAATAGCATAGCCTAAAGAAAACTATAGCCGCGACACTCGGCTCGTTTAGTGGGGCACGGAATCAAATTTTCTCCGTGAAGCTCAGTGAAGGGAGGACACCACGCAGTTGGAACTCGATGCCAATCATACGCGCTTACCTGGGCCGGAGTGCAATAAATTTTCATAGGAATTAAAATAGAAAAAGATTCGTTGTTTGGGTAAATAGACGTTATGCGTATATATTGTTTTGTTTGTATGTTATATAAATAAGTTAATGTTTATATGTTAAAATGGGAAAAGAACGGCAGAATTAAGCAGCTAGTTAGTTTGTTTATTTAAACTTAAATTTGATCATAAGGTATCGGAATCGATTCAAATGACTAAAATAAATTGGAACTAACTGAAACCAACCGAAAGTTAATTGAACGACTAACCAAAGCTAGCCAAAAGTGACCATAAGCTCCAAAACAGGCTAAAACGTACCTATCGTAATAGGTTACAAAAATTAAAGTAAGTTAGAACTAACCAAAACGAAAGGAATTTAAGCGACTAACCAAAAATATTAAATTTGCTGATAACGTATAGGAACCGATTCAAATGACTAAAATAAATTTGGAACTAACTGAAAGTAACCGAAAGTTGATTGAATGACAAAACAAAAGTAACTAATAGCACAAAAACGGACTAAAACGTATCGGAACAGATTAAAAATGTTAAAGAAATTAAAACTAACCCAAATTAACCGAATATTGGCAAGTAACCAAAGACATTAAATTGGTTATAACGTATCGGAACCGGTTCCAATGACTAAAATAAATTAAAACTAACTGAAATTAACCGAAAGTTGATTGAACGAAAGTAAGTTAAAACTAATCCAAATTAGCCGAATTTTGGCGACTAACCGAAAGTAATCAAAAACTTTAAAATTGGTTATAATGTATCGGAACCGGTTCATATGATTTAAATAAATTAAAACTAACTGAAATTAACCGAAAGTCGATTGAACGACTAACCAAAAGTAACCAAAAGCACCAAAAGGGCTAAAACATATCGTAACAGATTAAGATTATTAAAGTAAGTTGAAACTAACCCAAATTAACCGAATTTTGGCGACTAACCTAAATTAATTAAAAACATTTAAATTGATTATAACGTATCCGAACCGATTCAAATTACTAGACTAAATTAAAACTAACTGAAATTAACCCAAAGTCGATTGAACGACTAACCAAAACTAACCAATAGCATCAAAAAGGGCTAAAACGTATCGTAACAGATTAAAAATATTAAAATAAGTTGAAACTAACCAAAATTAAGCGAATTTTGACGACTAACTTGAATTAATTCAATAACTAAAATAAACTGATAGTAACCAAAATTTGATTGAAAGACTAACCAAAGCAAACCAAAAGTAACTAAAAGTACCAAAACGGGCTAAAACGTATTGGAATAGCTTAAAAATAATATTAAGTAAGTTAAAACTAACCCAAATCAATTCAATTTTGGCGACTATCCTAAACACTAAAATTGGTAATAACGTATCGGAACCGAAAGTAATCGATAGTTGATTGAACGACCCAGTTTTGGCGGCTAACCAAAACTAACCAAAAATATTAAAATTGGTTATAATGTATCGGAACCGGGTTCAAATGACTAAAATAAATTAAAATTAAACGAAAGCTGATTGAACTAACCCATACTAACTAAAAGCACCAGAACGGACTAAAACGTATCAAATTACAAAATTTAAAGTGCCCAAAATTAATCGAAAATTAATAATATGGAAACATTCATAAAATATATACGAAGGGTACAGGGGAAAAACGATCTAAGCGGCATTTCCATAGGAAACTTTTATTATTGATTTCACAGAAAATTTTATTCTTGATAAAAGTTGGTGCTTGGAAAAAAATTAATTTTGACAATGTTAAATTAAGACTAAGTATTACCGGGTACTTGAAAAATACAAAAATGGTGGTTAAAAAAACAAAAACTTAGGAATATCGGAAAAGCTTCTACAGGTAAAATAAAGCTCCTATTAAGGTAAAAATAAAAGTCAAATACCATTTTTTCCAAAAGTGCATCGTTGCTGAAAAAAAATAAGGACAAAATTAAGAAAAAGCGGGGTTTTTCAGTAATTGAAATGGATTTTCTCCGCAACGGTGCGGTGCACTTTTGGAAAAATGGTATTTGACTTATATTTTTATCTTAATACGAGCTTTATTTTTCTGTAGAAGGTTTTCCGATATTCCAAAGTTTTTGATTTTTTAACCATCATTTTTGCATTTATTGAGTACCCTGTATAACTTATCTTTAATTTAGCATTGTCAAAATTAGTTTTTTTTCAAACACCAACTTTTATCAAGAATAAAATTTTCTGTGAAGTCAATAATAAAAAAGTTTCCTATGGAAATGGCGCTTAGATCATTTTTCCCCTGTACCCTTCATATGTATACACATTTTATAGAAATAACATGTTTTTAATTTTTTTATTAGTCTGACAACCATTTCATCATTTAGCCATGTTGATTTCAGTTTGACAATATAATTGAATTATATTTCAATATAAAAGGTCTCAAAAGAGCGGGACATATTTTCCGATTTTCGAATTCTTCTAAAAATTCTAGATAAATTTCATGTAGCATGTCGAATAGCCTCCTTTCCATTTAAAGAAGTTGATCTGTTTAACTTAGCGCGAAACGGTTTGCATCTTCTTATCTTAGTTATTTAGTAATTATCTAGATATACGAAATTTTCGGTTTGGTGGGGAGTATTTTCCAGGTTGTGGTTATGTGGAAGATAAGAAAGTGCAAAACATTTCGTTTGACAATAAACAGTTCGTATTCTACCATAAAGGCGTAAGTCTCAAAAACATTGTTTTTGCTGGTTGTTTTTCGCAAAAGTCGATCGTTATCCACATATATCCATTATTTCAGATTTGATCAGCACCTTGATATCATTTTGATTCGCTGTACCTTTTTTGGTTTTAAAGATACCAAGGTAAACAAAAAAGAAAAATGTAGGGTTGGTAGCCAAGTTTTTTCTAGATTACATATAAAACAAACACCAATAATTTCCTGACATTAAATCCTACTTTATATATTTTTTAAATAGAACACCCTGTATATTACTACATTTTTGGACTCTCTAGTGAAATCAAAACACATGTCGTGTATAATATCCTATACCTATCTTTAGCTGTTTACGAAATATTGACAGTTGAAAGTCGGGCATTTTGACAGGCTCTAAACCGCACGAGATCAAAGAAAACGGTTTGCACATCTCTATCTTAGGTTTTCATAAGCTATCGAATGACAGTGGCTTTCAATTTAACCGGAGGTTTAAAAGTTCCGGTCAATTTTATTCGCGGGTTAAATTCAAAGTTACTGTCATTTGATAGCTCATGAAAACCTAAGACAGGAATATGCAAACCGTTTTCTTTGCTCTCATGCGGTTTAGATTTCAAAGCCTATCAAAATGTCAAAATGCACGACTTTCAACTGTCAATATTTCGTAAACACCTAAAGAAAGATAGGTATAAGATATTATACACGAAATGTGTTTAGACTTCTCTAGAGATTCCAAAAATGTAGTAATATACAGGGTGTTCCATTTAAAAAATATAGAGTAGGCTGATATGTCAGAAAATCGTTAGTGTTTTATTTTATATGTAACGTAGAAAAAAATTTGGCTACCAACCCTACATTTTGCTTTTTTGTTTAACTTGATATCTTTAAAAACAAAAAAGTTACAGCGAATCAAAATGTTATCAAGATAAATTGAACGCACGGTACAGGTTGCTCCGATTTAGCGTAATTGTGCACTTCATGCATAAACTAGTTCGTGAACTATAGCCAGATAAAAATTTACTTTCATTTCACCATCTTGACAATATTTTTACCTAGCGAATAAAATGAAAAATTTGTTACGAAAAAATATGCAAAATCGTTCATAATACGTTTATTAAATTTTGCAGGTTGCTAAGAATCTATATAAAACAAAATTATGTACTTCTATAAGATCTTTTTTTAGCTTAGAAGAGAACAACTAGATAAATCAAAATTTTCAAAATTATTCTTGCAGATCTTCACAAGTTCGTCTAAAACCGTAACTACTTGTGCAAAATAAAATCTCATATAAAAAAACTTTTGTTGTGTATAGATCTTGTTATTTAAAGATTAACTTGGAGCTTATATTCTATTATAGTTATATTCAGCATTCAAGAATGCTGTACTTACTACAAGTAATCTACATTCGCCATTCTTAATTTCACTTCAAAAGACATTTTTAACTATTTCTTTCAGGTGTAATGTTTAAATAAATATCCGGCTCTCTTTATGCAGCTTTTTGGATCAAAAAAATGGTTATTCTCTACTCGAAATAAACAGTATTTTATAAATCATATATTTTGTGATGAAAGTTTAAATAAAATAATAGGGGAGAATAACAATTTTAGTATATAACGTCCCAAAAAATTTTAGTACGGCTCACTTCACTAATGATTGCCGGGGGGTTGACGTCAAGTTAGATTTATTTATTTCCTCCCCACTACATAGTGATAAACTTGGTCCTCGCTTCTCAAAGGTGCCGCGCTTAAGTGTCGCAGCTATAGTTTTCTTTAGGCTATGATAATAGTTCGCAAAAAAAGATTTAGCAGGACGCTCGTTGCTTACATTTTTTTAACCAATGGCTTATCCAGATAAGCCATTTTTTTTTTGTGCCAACTTTCTAAGTATACACGGTGACCCAGATGTTTAGTAAAAATAAGCATACTCCATTTTAATACAAATTTTAGGAAATACAGTAACACTTGCGATATTTCATTAACTTATTTTTTAAATAGCATATTTGTAATATATTATTAGAATGTTAATGTAAGAATTGGAAACTTTTTAATTAAACCAAAGAAAGATCTAGAACTAGAACATAATAAGTAAGAGCTCAACCTATTCTGTAGCAGTATAACGCTTAAAATACAGGGTTTTATAAACATAATATAAACACAAACAATAAAAAATTACTTAAAACATTAGAGGAATAAAATAATATTAACATTAAGCTAAAAATAGGCAGAAAATTTTAAAATTACTTAGTAAGATTGCAATTTACTTAAGACACCTTAATTATGCATTTGAATGGCACTTAATATTATCTACATATCGTGCATAAATTTCCAACATTATCTCACTATTTGCATATGCATCTGAATTGCTTCTTTATATTGGTTATTGAGCACATAACCTATTTATGGATAATCCATAATAGTCTTATAATCTAAATTCTGCTCTAAAGTTGGACGTGAAATTGTTATCTAATATAGAATATTTTTCTCAGCAGATCGCTCTGGACGACAATTCGTTATCAAATTAAAAATTAATAGATAGGAATATTACAATGTGGATAAAATACTCTGATGTAAAATTTGCATTGGTATAATGCTTCGAAAATTTTAAAAACTGGTTTTAAATGGTTGTCGTTTCTGAGAAGAAAAGGTGGTAGTCCGACATTCAGGTTGAGGTTCTCAAGATAGTTCATGATATTCCGATAACCCCTAACCACTACGAAAATGTATTTATCTTGTATTCATTGTCTAATATTGCGAATATCGTTTTTCATTTCATTTTCCAAAATGGCTGCGTCTTTGTTTCGTATATCCGAAAAATATGGCATATCCACAATAATATCTTTTTTGATACGAAAAAGATTATCTATGTACTCAGAAATGGCCCTTTGGAGCTTTTAAATAAATACATTCCAGATACAGAATCGCTTTTTCTTCTTCTGGTAAAGGATTATACAGTTTACTTGCAAAAGTCATTACATACCGCTCTATAAACCTCCGCATTGGAAGCCAATATGTACCAGTAGAAAATGTCAAGCTAAAGTTTCTCTGGTACCTAATTGTTACAGATAGATTTACAGCTTGCCTTGTAGACTACTTTATTAAACCTTGTTTTAGTTTCATTTAACTCATTATCTTTTTTGATGGTATTCCTTTTTTATCATATAATAAAACGGATTGCCAGCTATTAAATAAAAAGCCATCTAAAGTGCTGCTACAAAATAACGTAAAGTTTCGAAATCCATTTTTGACTTAATTCTTCAAGGCAATGAACCAGTGGTAAACCTCTTCCCCTGGAAATAATGCCTTCATGGACAATGAGATGATATTTTTGCATGTGCTGAAATAGAACTGTTTCTTTGACTGCTAAGTGATTCTCGCAATATGGCATATGAGCAGATATCAAATTGTTTGTTTTAGCGAAAAATCAACTCTAGCTTCAAGTGACAGTCGAAGCGAAGCAATGTTTTTGCATATAAAAGAGCATCTTTTGCCCACTACAACCAGCAAGGGAATAACTAGCTTCAGGCATCTGTTTATTTTTTGAAGGCAGTTTAATCAAACTTTAGTGTTCTCATTTGTTACGAGGTCTGCAACTTATACCTATGCATGAATATCAACGCAAGTATTTTTCGCCTCTGCTTCTTATTATTTATAAGTGTTGTTTTGTGTCCTTTACGAGTGTAGTTGCTAATGTAGCATCGCTCTATTTTGGCTGGACAGAAAATATTAGCGGTGAAGAATGTTTTATTTATTCAAATAAATTCCTTTTTTTAATGTTTGGCATACACACAAAAGGAGTATCTTCTACCACTCCTTAAGCAGTGCGTCTGCGAAGATGACAGTAAACGTTGGACTTGGAAGTTCACTTCAGATCGAGGCAGCCCTCTAGAAAAAGGAGTCCCGTTACAGCGACTTCCTAGGTGTTCGCAACTGAATCGTATGTAGCTTGTGCCTGACAAGTGCGCTTCTGTTTGGCATCACTCTGGCTCAGCTGGCACAGCTCATTCGAACACCTTCCTTAGTAGTATCGATAGTAAAGCGATAAGTCTGCCACATTTCGTCAATATGCGAGGCTATTAAGGTATTTAGTAAACTCTGGGTCATTCACAAGACGTACTGTTTTCTTCTGTATGCAGTCCAATATCTTGAGCAAATGTTTGGGTGCCAAACTCCACACACGTGAACACATTCCAGAGATGGTCTAATCTGGGCCTTAAAAGTAGTAAGAGCTGATGAGGTGTATACAACTTCTTTGTTCTATTTGAGTGCCCCTAGCATTTGTGCTGCTGCCTTGGCGATTTTGATGACATGATTACGCCAAGACATGTTTGTTGTTTTCTACGTTGACGCCCAGCAAGCTTATGAATGAGGCCATAGTCAGTGTTTGTCCTGTCATTGATAAGTCAGGTCCTGCGGTGTTTACTTTTTTTGAGAATACAACTGCTTGAATCTTTTCTGCATTAAACTGGACATTGTTTTCCTTACCTAATTCCACGATGGCGTTCATATCCTCATTAATGATGGCAATCTAAGTTTCTCGCTCTCGTTGAGAACGAGCAGCGGTTATTGGAGTCTGCTACTTAAATGAAGAGATAAGAGTGCTATAGTCTGCAAAGCCGTAATTATAATTATTTGTCCTGTCTAAGAGATCGGTAACATAGAGCAGGAATAGCGTGGGAGATAATAAACACCCTTGAGGAACTGATTTTAAATTCCTCCGTGAGCAGTCCATCAATCAATACCAACTCGGATGTATCGATCCCATATGAAATTGAAAAGACGTAGAAGCAGTGCTGTTAATTTACTTAAAAATCAATCAATCCGTCATGCCGCACCCTTTGGATATGTCTAAAGCCACTACACGAAATTCGCCGTAGCTCTCGATGGCTTTCATCCACAGATAGGTCACGTAAGTCAGGAGATCTCTCTTTGGCCGGTGCTTGCGGAAGCCATACTGGCGATCGCTTATGATGCCCGCCGATTCGAGTCTTTCAAGGGGTGTTCGTTGATCCAGTGTCTCCACGACTTTGAACATGATAAGAACTATGGCAATTGGACGGTAGTTACCTCGAATCGTTTTTTTTGCCTTTCTTCGGTATTGGTTGTACTTGAGCGAATATCCAGCATGCAGTTTTGTATCATATGGAGAAAATCGTGCATAGTGGAGCTGTTAGTTTCAGCAGCACATTTCTTAAGTTCTACTGCGGAAAGTCCATCCGGTCCTTAGTGTCTATGCTTTTGAGTATTCGTTTCACTTCGCGTTGGCGGAATAACAGACCTGGCTTTAAGGAATTCACTTTCGTGATAATTGGGAGATTGTTTAATTGAAAATCTAAGGTAGAATTTGATGTAAATATTTCAGCAAGAATATTCGCTTTTTCTTTGGGCGTTTCCGCTATGGAGCCATCATCTTTGGTCAGTGGTAGGATAAACGCTTTAAGAAAAAGTTTTACTTAACTTGTCTTTTAAGTTTAAGAATTTAAACTATTTTTAAGATTTGAATTTCTGGTGGATATTTGATTGTGCTTTTAAAATCAAGAAATCTTAACACTGTATATTTGACAACTACCATACGAGGACCATTAATAGATGTAAATGTTTTTTCCGAGGATGCTGGAGTTTTAGACTGATTCTAATTATGTATACAGTAAGCTAGACAGACTAAATGGTCGTAAATTATGATGAATTCTATATATAACAGGGCTCTCGCAATAATTGTTTTCATCCGATATCCTTAAAAAATAGGCTTTTTTATTTTAATATAATATTTATATATATTTAAGCTACTTCTGTTGTTCACTTTGTACACTAGAGTGATCTGGCGCGATGATGAAAATTGCTTAATTTGATATGCTCTATAGCAGATAGCATACAAAAACTTGATGAGATGAAGATGCCCACACGAAGGACATAAATTTGTAATAGTATTTTTTGTCTATCAAATATTGAATACTATAACTGGCAGATAATAGAGGTTTTTCATAATCGCTATGATAGCTAAATATATGATTTTAAATTAGTTAAATTCATTTTTTAAATTAATTAGGTCTAGGAAAAACAAAACTATACTTTAGATATTTGATGAAAGTTTATTCTAGAAAATTAAATAAAAAATACATTCTAAATATAACAAACAAATATGGGAGAAATAATAAAAACTTCGTATAAATCAGTAATAATTCGTTATGCCCATTAAAAATAAAAAAGATTTAAGCATTTAGTACATACAATATGTTGTTTGGTTTTTCTGTGATTTTGACATACAAATTGATGATCGCAACTAGTGTTCACCTTTTGTCGCATGTTCCGGGACACTGGAAACATCTTGTTCATTTTCTCTCTTGGTTCGCTGGTTCATCAGCAGCTTTTGTGGCATTATATATACTGCTTTTCCACAGTCTCGTAGAGTCGCCTTTGTGTGCTTATTTTGTACCTAAATTGTGCCTTTGTTTCCATATGAGTTCGAGCCATGTCACCACTTAGTTGCGCCTCTTCTTACGTCGGCGTCGTCGGGCAGAGCTAGTTTTCTTCCAATCTGGATTTTTCTCCATACAATGACATGAGCATTCAAACTACATAATATGTCTATAATATTCAAAAATATTCTATAAGGCCATCGAGCTGTAATCCGACTGCACGAAAATTTCCTTACAAGCTTATCGGCATTATCAACTCCCTCTTTCGTTTGGTTATAATCCAATATCATGATTGGTTTGTTCTCATTTTCTTCAGTAACCTTATCTTAATTATGTTGGCTGGATAAAACGTGAACCATTCTTTCCTTTTTTTTCAATATAAGAAACCACCGTCAGATCCTTGGTAAAAGCAAACGTAGAAGAATAGTTTGGCCTAGGAGTGCAATTTAGGGTTGCGAAAGTATCAAGTTTATTTTTACGAACAGCTCCCAATAAGTTAAGATTTTTGGAAAAAGAAAATTGTTAGTTAAAGGGACGCTTGTGAAGAAATTATCAGTAGTAATTCCTCTTCCAGTACCGTTATATGGCTGTACTAAGTCAGATACTACTCTATATCCTTGATTTTTTCCGCGGCGTAGACCTGAAGACTGCAAAGGTAAGAAGTTTCTACGTCAGCAGCTGCTCATATTTTGATGTCGTATCAACCTGGTTTTGATTTTATATACTGCCTAAAAGGGCACTATCCACGAAAAGAAACCATTTGTTCTTCATTTGCATTATAGCCATATGGCTCAACACTTTTTCTACAATTGGTAATTAAAAGATCCCATACGTCTCTTATGGCAGCTAATTTGTCATTCTCTTTTTTTCTCCTCTAATAGCAAATCTGCCATCAAATCGTCAGAATATTATTATTTCTTTTATTATTTTTCTTGATAATGGAGCAGTGAAAATGCTGGACGAATGGAGGTATTTGTGATCCACATTTCCTTAGTAGGTTCTTTCCTACATCGTAGCGCACCTGCTTTTATTAGAACCGCTTAAAAAAATCTAACTCGTCACGTTCAAATGGTGTGCATGGTTTCTGATTGGTCGGATTTTTAACGTTCCAAGTATCATAACATCTGGAAGCTTTATGATGTGTATGTAGACAAATGATATCTCTAACTTCCGGCGTTAAGAATAAATTGAAAGTTTCAATAATTGTGTTAGCGTTGGCACTATTTGTGTAATTACAGGCTTAGTATTTAGATTATTTCTTTGAATTCGGCGAGTTCGTAGAAAAAGCTGCTTATGCCAAATCATGACTATGTAAAATGCACCACTAACCTGTTCATTTGTGTTTTATTGTTCTTGTAAATGCTTCATTAGAATCTTCTTCACTACCAATTTCCAAATTATCCTCAGTCTCCGAAACATTTTCTGTACCAAAACAGTCCTGTGCAGGAGTGTCAGTCTCATGGTCAACTTCAGATTCAAAATCCATATTCTGCCATTTTCATCTATCTCACGCCTTGTAAATGGTCGCTTCCTATGCAAAACACCCATTTTAATACCTCTGGAAAATAAAAAGTGAAAAAATATACGGCGTTTCTAAAAAATAGACCCATAAATGATCGTAAGGGATACCGGCGAGCACCTAAATCACATGAATGTTCGACGAACTCGCTGTAAAATGTGGTCACATACTGAATAATGCTTTAACAACAAGAGTTGAGATCACCTACTGACTTTTCGATGCAAAAGCTGCGAACATGCGTAATGGCAAAACAAGAATAGGTATTATTGGTTTTGCATAGCCCTCCGCTCGCGCTCCCTTCGTTCGCTACGCCCAAAAACTAACCAAAACTAACCCAAGCATGCCCAAAATTAAAAAATAAATAATGAAAAACAACATAACCTTATAAAAAGTAAACAAAACATGTCTTGCGACCGACGGGAATCGAACCCGCGGCGTACGAATGACAAGCAGAACATCTGACTATTGCACCACACAGGGTGTTTAAAGCATTTCGCTAGACCGTAGAGACACATAACGGCAATGTTGGCAATATGTTCAAATAAAAGATTTACAGTAGGGTTTTTGGACTTGGGGTCCTCAAGACTTAAGCATATAAATGAAACAATAAAAAATAAAATCGTTCCAAAAAATAGTAAACAATTAGGATTTCAATATTATTGGTCACAAATACAATTTGCATTGAATATGATACTCTTTATCATTGAGGCAACGGTATAACCTTTTGTCTGTATTAAAAATGTGCAACTAGAGTCTAGAGTGGGTTATCACTGGCAATGTATCGGTCGGCCGATCGCTATTGCACTTCAGAAAGTAATGAGTTTAGTAATGTTGTTATCATCACGAGCGTAATACGATCCTTTACAGTCCTACGTCACTATGCTATATTAGCCGCTTCTGATTGGTGGGTTAACGTCACTTCAGAGTACTGTTAACTCTCCACGCATCAGCCTCTGCTCGCTTCGCTCGCTCCGGGGCGCAACCAGACAAAACTAACTGACACTAACCCAAATTTACAAAAAGAAACAAACATAAATGTGAATTTATAAACTATTCGTTGGCGACGGCGCTGGCGCTCGCGTTTGGTTATTTAAAAAGACAACAAAACTTCACTTATTATAAAATATTTACATTGATACGGTTCGTTGCTTTTAACGATTTCAATACATTTTGTTTCAAAATGAATTTGAGTAATGGATGACAACAGCGAGGTTCAGGTAAACAGACATCAGCTCGTGTGCATCTGCTTGGTCATGTTATTTGGTTCTAGTGTTTTTATTGGGTGAGGCGTCATAACTACGGAGAATGGAGAAAGTAGACAACGATAGAATGTGAGACATTATGGGAGTAATAGAGTGAAGGATAAGACATTTATATTGGCCTTCATATGTCCAAAGGAAAAGAATGTCGGAGGGACGACTTCCAAAGTATGCGTTAAAATGGACTAGCCAAGAAAAAAGAAAAATAGGACGACCAAGGAATAGCTGAAGAGAAACCATTTGGGAAAACTGGAGATCAGAAGACGGAATAGTTAAGCCAATGTTACATATACATTAAATTGATGATTGAAACTTGCAATAGCAAATTACTCGTAAACAGAAAGTCTATTACTCTGATTTGAAAAAAAATAACTCATTAAAATTTCAGACGATGTTGGCAAATAGCTATCAGAAATAAATTAAATTTTTCCACTTAAAGATAATTTTTCTCATTTAAGGCATGTTTATCCGAAAAATACGGATCAAACTTCAAACCTATGGTATTAAGCATCAGAATATTGGTGGGGTGACTATTTCCATGTAATCTGTATCGGCTTGATTGATCTAATTTAAGAATGGAGTAATTGAATAATATAGATAATCAAGGAATTCACTATGCTGCAGCCGGACTCAGAAATATTATTTATTTCTTTGAACTAAGCACTTTTACGCTCCAAATTCCAAAAATTGACAATATTTCAGATACGAATACATCGAAAAATAGGTAACTTATCTGGAATATCACATTCAATCCGTTTTTGGATTTTAATGTGTTTCCGCATTTTGAAATATTACTTTTCTGGTAACTAGTTTAGAATCTTTCTAAAATGTAGACCGTTTTCAATTAATTACAAGATAATAAACAAAATAGAGCAACTACGTTGGGGTTTGGAACCTTCGGCAACATGCACCAAAACAGAGTTTTATCCACAATACCGAAACAGAATATTTGCACTCGGCGCGCGTTCAGGAGATGATTAAAACTTAAAGTTTTAGTCATCTCCTGATGATGCTAACATGGTTAGCGAAACGCGCGTCGAGTGCAAATATTCTGTTTCGGTCTGTGGATAAAACTCTGTTTTGGTGGAAAATGGAGCAAAACCGAGATTATATCTCGACGACTATACTCTTGTCGTGTCAGAATCCTCTTAGGAACTTTGCCCGGTTGCGTTTGATGTAGGCCGTTCCATTTGCTGGATGCTGAGGAGGTTATGTAGCTTAGGCAAAACCGATCTATGTCGTTAAGGAGAGATGATAAAGAACACATTTTGATAAAAACAATAGCATGTCTATTTTTCAAAAGACTCAATTATTTTACTCTTTATCCGATAAGTATAAGGCGCATGTCTTTACGGTTGAGGTGTGCTTTAAATTGTTTATAGGTCTTAGTTACTGTTTTAATGGTGTTTTGAAGAGTTGTGTTTTGTTTTATTTATGGTTAGTTTTGGCTGTAGGCAATTATTTTAGCGCCTAAACGGCAAGCTCTTTTAACTTGATTTCCCTCAAGGTTTTAAATTCACTTAAAGTACTGAACAGATTTAAATTTGATAATACAGATTTAGTTTAGCTTCAACTTTGTTACTTTAGGAGAAGCAACTAGGGCGGCTGCAGTCATATGAGTGTATGGATACTGGGACACAAGTTTTGGTTCAAGCGATTTAGTAATCCAGAGGTGGCATTTCTAGAATTGTACTTCCCTTCCAGATTAAGATTTGGGTTATAGGTTTTGGACATCCAGAGAGGACTGCAATCATATGGATGACTGGTAGTCCGATCGCATAAAATTTGCTGACCGTTGCAAGTTAAGGCTCATTATCGCTTAGGTTGTTTTCTTGACTTGCATGTTTGCATAATATTTTTCAATTTGACGTTCAAACTTGGGACACAATGATAATGATTTAGTAGTTTATACGTTTTAGTAGTTCACAATTTTTTACTAAAGGCTAATTTGGACATTGGAATTTTTCGAAATATTTGATGACTCAATTATGTTGGGGTTTGGAACCTTCGGCAACACGCACTAAAACAGAGTTTTATCCACAATACCAAAACAGAATTTTTGCACTAAACGCGCGTTTCGCTAACCATGTTAGCATCATCAGGAGGTGATGTTAACATGGTTAGCGAAACGCGAGTCGAGTGCAAAAATTCTGTTTCGGTATTGTGGATTAAACTCTGTTTTAGTGATGACTCAATGTTTAAATCCTAATGCCAAAATGATTCCTTAACAATTTTGATATTTATTTAGATAATAATATTTTGAAGGGTATTCTATTTTCTGAGATATGGTCATAGCACTTTATGACACTATACTTAATACCACAATGGAAAAACTGCCTTGTAATTTCATCTAGTAAAAGCCCACCCCCCAAAAACAACATGTAATTTAAACCCTTAACAAGATTCAAAGCTCTTAAGTTTGCGTGTATATCCTAACAAAACATACTAATAATTAGTGTAACGCTCTTGCAGAAGTTAAACTTTGCTACTGTGTTAATCCAGGGATTAGCCAGATTATAGCTCCTATTCTCCCTTTATATTAATATCTCTATACGTCTGAGAAATAGTCTATTATCTAGTGGGAAACTCGTTACACAGGAATACAGGTAAACCGTTTTAGCTGGTTTAGTGTAAATCACATATTATTATCTTTCGGTAATAGAATGAATACAATACAGATTTGAAGAAATAAAGTATAATTAATAATATTTTTGTAATAGTCTTTGGCGTAGGAATGTTATTTAATATTGGCATATTTAAATAGTATCATAATACTTCGGACGACCGATTAGCTCGAAGCGTAATAGTTCGCATCTCAATAATACTTCTACCATATTCGTATTAGTGTATTTTTCGCACGTTAGTGTTTCATTTGTCAATAGTTCGCCTACATAATTTGTTCACATTGACAGATAGTTCCCATAACAATAGTTTCCACGTCAACAGTTTGCACCAATAATAATTAGTTTGTATTTCCAGATGTCAAATTAGCTAAACAATTTATTCGTATGTGTCAACAGTCGCGTTTAAAATTATTAATTATTTTAAGTCTTGGAATCGACAAACGGATATTTGGATCAGTTTGATTATTTAGTTTACTATATATACGAGTACATGGGGCTTTCTAAATATGCAAGTAGGTATGTATGTATGCTTCAGTGCGATGATTTATTCAATACTCCTGAAATGTAGTGACGATTGTTACAAATGAAAGCTTATAGTATGGAAAACGATATTGCTCTAGTATTGTTTCAAATATATAGGGTCATTGGATTTCATTGAACGATTTAAATAGTACGTTTCATTGGCCGCAGCATTCACTTTAAAATTAATTTAACAATAAGTCTTTTTCTTGGGGGTATATTGATCTTTTGCTTAAACAGTATTACATTTTTATACAATATTTTAATTTTTTTTAATTAAATAGGGCTAGCATTACACTCTTAATTCCTTTTATTTTATGAAATATAGTTTCTATTAAATCTCTTTTTAGTTTCGTCGTTTTAATAATTTATGTAATTCTTAATACATTACTTGCCATTGCTTCATTGATAGGCAAAAAGTTGTAGGTTTTGAAAGGGGGACTTAATACTCATAGTTAACCGAACGTAAGACATCACAGAAATATTGGGTCTTATTCTTGTGTAAATTGGATCCGTATTAAATATAGCTACTGAAATTATATCAATTAGCTAACTAACCCTAACTAACCTAAACTACTACCTCAAAAAAGGCAGCAATACTTCAATTCAATAGATATACCCGTGACGTTTTCTGTCTATTATTGTCATTATAAGATCCTGTTATGTTATGCTTATTAGCAGCCTCTGATTGATGATAATAAATAAATAGACGAACTAATAGGCATTTGTTTAGAAAGACCATTCGTGATTCCACTTCTTTGTATAATATGTCTCGATATCATATAATCCTAAGTGTAATAGAGGACCCCAAAAAGTCTTTAAGGAAGTAGGTTTACAATTAGTATACCAAACTCAGTTCAACATTAAGAAATTGTTAGGTGGTCCAAAGGACAAAATTGAAATATTAGAAAGAAGTGGAATATATGAAATTGGATGCAAGGATTGTAATGAAAAATATGTTGGGCAAACTAGAAGATCTATACAAACGAGATTCAAGGAACACAGCTCATTTTAAGTATGGTAGAAGAGAAAAATCAAGTGTTGCCGAGCATGCTTTTGATAATAATCATAGAATAACAATTGAAAATTTAAAATTAATTCATAATATAACTGATAGGAGATTATTAGACGCATATGAAATTATGGAAATTATTAAATGTAAGAATAGTTTAAATAGAGATAGAGGGCCTACTCCGTATAGTCCATTGTATTGGTTGATCGAGCGTGACTAGTGAGTTTCCAGGATTGGTTCCTTTGGTTTTAAATTTAGTTTTAATCATCTCCTGATGATGCTAACATGGTTAGCGAAACATGCGTCGAGTGCAAAAATTCTGTTTCAGTATTGTGGATAAAACTCCGTTTTAGTGCATGTTGCCGAAGGTTCCAAACCCCAACATAGTACAGCTTTACAGATCACACAATTTATTTTGTAAACACCAGATTTAGATTGTTTGTCAATTTTGTCTTTATTGTTTATTAGTCTTCTCCCTAGATTATTCTTATTAACTTAAATTGTTTTGCAGCCAAATTTATTTAATTTTTTTGAAACTATCTGTAATTTTCGGAATACAATTGATAAATTAAAACGGCTCCTTTTCTAATTTTAATGTATGGTTATACAATTGTTTAGTTAAAATGTTCTTCTGTTTTTTCTTTATTAATTTGTCAATGAAAGCGATCTTATAACCGTTATATAACCGAAAATAACCATTTTATAGATAGGAATAACGTCAAGCTTTTACACGCCGGAACAAAAAGCAAAAGGCTGAACCTTTTGGAGGACCTGGAAATACAAAAGTCACAAAAAAAACAGACGTTTTAAATACGAACGAACAACTGACCTGCTCTTTAAACACCTGCATAATCGACAGTGCAATAAAAACAAAATACCGTCAGGTGGTTTAGAAGGGTATAACAATTTAGATTTTAGTATTCAACTACTCTTGATAAAGGCCTCATCAAGCCGAAACATATGTAGAGAAAAATATCTCATCAAATTATTTTGAAACATCTAAAAGCAGTGTACTAATTATCCCTAGTATTATTATTCAACGATGTTTCGTTTGCAGAAATTATTCATTGTTTATCTATCTTAGTTTGTTGCACCAAAGAAAACATACTAAGTTAAGATCTGACCAAGTCGATGGCATATTATGTTTTGATGGGAAGTTAAAGGCTATGTGTAAATGACTAGAATTTCTAAAGGAGGGACCTAAACAGGCAATATGAGTGTGTGAGTAATAGCAGTATAATTCCTATAAATAATAATTTGATAATATCTCAAGTTAACCAATAAATATTATCTAGAATGTTTTATATAAACATTCATGTAAGCATAAGAACTGCTAAAGAAACAGTATTCTTGCCCCACATGGCTTTAACAATTTGCTCATAAATATAGCTGAAAATATACTGAAGGGCACCCCGACCATTCTCGTGGATCCCGCATGGCCTTGAGCCCCTTACGCTCCCGCTTGATAGTTTGCTGATTAAAACTCTCACAAATACATTTTTATTACCCTGCTAAATGCTGGTCGGTATTTGTTTTTAAAATAATACATCCCAGAAGTGTTAAATAGCAAAAGTTTCACCAACATATGAAAGGGACATCCCAATCTTCCTGTAAATTATGGGTCCCTATCATTGCTTGGAACTATCTGTGAATTATTCAAAAAGACATGGATGGTTTTCGTTGGGGAAGGAATGCCGTTATGTATATCCTAGATCTTGTTTTGCAAGTTCTATAGGCTTTTAATACAAAGCAGTATATTACAACCGTTGTCTGTGACTCGAGCACAGCTTTTGGTTCCATGACCATGTCATCCTGCTCCAGACGCGGCGTACTCCGAATTTTGCTACCGGCAGTACCGATCTCCTAAAATCCTATCTTGATGAAGGTATGCTTTATTCTGGATTTGTCTGCCGTGCTTTGTTGGTCTGCAGTAGTCAATTTAAATAGCGTTCAGGCTTCTTTCAATTGACGTAAAACGGTGTAAAATTCTCAAAAATTTAATTTTATTACCAGCAATATTTGTTTTCAAAATAATACATTCAAGTATTGAAATAGCAATAGTATCGCCAATATATAAAAAGAACATCTCAATCTCCCTTTAAATTATGGGCCTCTTTCCTTAAAGCGCTCGGACCTGGTGATATTTCGACAAAACTGATTCATCAAAAATGAACTAAAACACAGTTTTATCCACAATACCGAAAAAGAATATTCTCAATCAATGTGTGGTTTGCTAACCATGTTAACATCATCAGGAGATGATTTTTGATCAGTTCTGCTAAAATATTATTAGGTTCGGGCCTTTTTCCAATTCTGAAAATTCTGCATGATTTTATGGCATCTGCTCTATTTATTTAAATGGAGGATGCTATTGTGTGTACAGACAAGAGCTGAACAATGATTAAACACCTCCTTAATGATGACAATATAAATGGATTTTCAACCGTGTAGCCTGGATGGGTGCATTAAAACTAAAATTTCTAGTATCTTCGTAAATGGCCGATCATACTGACCATCAAGATGAAATTATTTCCACATTCGAAGAACTTCGAGAAGCAAATGATTATTTGGAAACAAACAACTATTAAGTTGTAGAACACGAAGTTGAAATGTCGAGTGATAAATTCAAATCACACATATTTTTCAAAGATTAAAATAAATCATTCAAATATAGATATGTTTCACCTTTTTCATCTTTTGGGATCTTAAATATTGTGGATATCAAAAAACAGTCACGATAGTGCTTGGGATTTGCAATTGCCACGGAACCTCTAGATTAACGAAGGTAATAAGAACTTAGAAAAATGGTTGTATCCTACTTGGAATATATTAGCCTGTGCTTCTCCAGCAGCCGTAAGAGCGACATACGTGGGAAGAATAATTTACCTGGGTATCGCTTTGGATTTGCGACTGCCACAGAACTCCTGAATTAATGAAGTTAATAAGAACTTGGAAAAAGAGTTGTATACTACATGAAATCTATCAGTCTGTGCTTATTTGGCAGTAGTAAGAGCGATATACGCGGAGAGATTGGAGACACGACTTGAGCATAAAGACGACTGTAGGGAGGCATTTACAACCTTCGATATACTTTGCCAGCTCTTCATATTTTAGATTAACTTTCATTCTACTGAAGACATGTAAAATGAATATTGGGCCATACAATTGAATAATGTTTAACCTAGACATTTTAGAAGTCTCCCATTTAGACTGCAACTAATTGATTTTATTAATTTGCTGAATTTTTAAATTTCAACTTTTAACATTAAGGCGTCCGACATGTAAATTATGTATTTGTGCTATTCTTTAAAGTTTATTTTACTCAGTATTAGTACTGACTTGTTTTTTAGTGCGTATTTTTAAACTATGGGTTTTCAGACGTGTATAAACTATTACAACTAAGACACAAAATGTACATTGGTTAATCGATTTGTAGATATGAAGAACTCTAGCATAATTTTATGCGTTATTTGTTGTCAGGTCCTATTGTTTACTCCTAACACATAAATATTCTGTGATTTGGATATTGGCTTCAATGCCCAATTTATCTTATTTTTCAATTTAGCTTTTTTCATATGTTCTAAATCATTGTATTCCTAAACCAGCACTATCTGCTCATCGGTGAAATAAAATACATTCTGGTCGATATCTATTAAAAGCAGGCTGATATTATTAGACTACCTTTTCCGTTGTCTGTTCTAGATTATTTTATACAATGTCGGCGAAAGGCAACGTACCTGCTTAAGTCCTTTATTGATATTGAATATGTTACCATTAGATGCTATGCTGCCGATTTCCCTATTTGCCTTTATGTTTTTGCATGGTTTTCTGAAAGCTTTGATGGTTTTTATTAAGGCTGCATCTATAATAATTTTCGGCCTTAAAAGCTGCTTGTTCTTCGGACCATGTTATTATATTCCTTTTAATTTTTTCTAGCAATTCCATGTATTCGGCTTAGTATACTAATGGCCGCAATACATATATAATTACAGTAGGTGAATGTTGATATAACAGGGGATTTCCACTCTTCGAGGGTCGCTGCTCCGTTCAAATATTTCTGGAATAAATATTTTTGGTATCTTTGTTGACCCATTTTTTGATCAGTTCTGCTGGAATATTTTCAGATCCGGGCGCTTTTTTATTACTTGCTGTTTATTTTCTAATGGAGGATGCAATGGTGTGTTTATTATATTGTTCCTGATTCCACTCTGTTTACCGTTCACAGCCCTGAGAAATATAAAATCCACTGGTGTAATTGGGACTATTCTATCTGTTTTCTTTTCTTAGCCCCTTCCTCCAGTCATCTTTTACAGGTCATGCGTACAACACAAGTCCAAGGGATATATTCTATATTGTTGTGGAGGATACATGTTTACCTTACAAATGTTTGCCCTTGTTCCACCAATATTTAAAATTTTTGTGAAAGTAGAGGCTCTTCAGAAAATTGTTTTTTTTTTCATATTTATTTATATTAATTTACCAAAATATCCACATATGAATATTTTTTGGTTGTGCCTAAATAACTACAGTAGAATAACAGCTGCAAATCGATATTGAAAAGAACATTACCTTGGACAATTCAAAAAACTACATTTTAAAAGTCACGTAATATTGCAGGAATGTTTATTTGTGATATCTCTGAAAGTACGCAGCTGAACATAGTCCTGCCTGATCAAAACAATTCGTACAACCTTATTTTGTCAATTTTCGAATATCTTGCCTTTTAGAAATAGCACAATTCTTACTAAGAGCTTTCTTCTTTCCAGCTTCATTTGGGAAATCAACTATAAGGTGCAAAACTTGGCATTTGACAGCTGAATGCGATTTTCTGCCATTTTTCTATATCCTTGGCTATATTTCACAAGGATGTCTGGACAGCAAGATTTTATCTGTATAATTATACGTCAATATTGGTTTGCTATGGGCTCTATTGTAAAGAACCATCGAATTTAATAGCATTTGATACAGTAGGTGAAAACCAATCATAGGGTTGTATTCTTCTGTGTCTTGGTCCACTGCATGAAATTAGCCCATACTTTGGTTAAAAAACTCCACGTACCTTGGCTTATTGTAGTTAACTATAGTTCCCGCAACTAAATATAGTTGTTTATTGCAAAAGCCCGCTGAATTTTTGCTGGTCAATAAATAGACATCTTTTCTATTTTTGAAACGCACTAAGAGGAGCATGTTTTGCGGACAAAACAAGACTGGTGCAAATCGAAGTGAACTTGTGTTAACTGTTTTGGTACACCTCTATTGATCCTGATTGTTCCTGGCAGATATGTGTTTTTAGATAATAAAAATTCACAAAGACGCACTGATGTATAAAAGTCGTCCACAATAATCTCGCGGTTACGTTGAGAAGGTTCTGGACCAGATACACTGCGATTTTTTTCGAAAAAGTAACACTTTCAGTTCCTGAAGCAAAAAAGTACAGATTTATATAAAATTTCTTCGATTGTAGATACGCCGTGAGAACTCTCGAGCAAAATCCAGGTTGTCGTCATCTAATTAAAATAACAGACAAGAACTCTCTGCCGGACTGGGTGTGCTTGACTTGCCTGTCGGACATGGAGAGGAACGATACCGAACCGTATATAAGAGAGATCGTAAATGTCTTTACCAATATACACACAAAAGTTCCATGTATAGCCACGTAATTCAAAGGCACTGTGACAGAGAGCGAAACATTTTATACCGAAACAACTCCTTTTTGTTTTCATGTTTTGCCGAAAATGCACTCGGCCCTTATAAAACATCAACTGCTTGTCTACCGCAAAAACTGGACCTGGATCGACTAGAGCTGGGTAGTTCTCTCTTATTAGTGTCATA
>MU186260.1:142448-155548 GCA_016904865.1 Pissodes strobi | reverse complement strand
AGCCGGTAAAAAGATGGAACTACAATATATAACCTCTAAATGACTTCTGTTTGGTCTTCGGTTGAGTGTAGACGTGTTCGGTGACGGCTCTTTGAGCGCCATTGGTACAGGCCATTAGGCGACACGTGGCAGTTTAGTGACCGTTTTTCTCCCCGAGGGAAAATCGGACGTCCCAGCTAGAAAAAATGGCAACATTTTTGTCTGTGTCTGCATAAGATAAATGTTTGTGAACGTCCAGCCGGTGGTGTTCGAACCTTAAAACAAGCCGTGCATGTATAAGTCGGAGCCTCCAGGAGTACATACTCGATACACTGGAGGTTCCAAAAATTGAATCCCTGTCCACCAAGGTGGAACTTATCTGGGATGAGTCGCCCCAGCTCTAACTAAGCCTGGGCAGGGGTCGTTTCTGGGTAAATGCGTAACCGCGAAGTCCATAACTAAAAACTAACTAACTAACTAATAACCTCTAAATCCACTAAAGCATAAGAAAGAAAAACAAACATTGACGACTGAATGAAACTTAAAGAAAAATATGGGAAAACCACTGGAAAATATGTGAGGGATAGGCCCTAAATCCCTAGAGCACTGTGAGAAGAAACAACAATGAGTAATCTAAGCAGAGATCAATAAGTCTTAGAAGAAAATAAGCAACAGGTACTAGTTTTTACTATTGAATATAAAGAAAAATGTAATAACTAACAGTTATTCTCGAATTTACAGGTAAACAAGAAAGCAGCAGTATCTAAAGCAAAAAGTTAAAACCATATCACTCTGAGATTAGAAGTGAAATATTCAAACCGAAAGTGGTATATGAATTTGACGGATTTAACGAGGCTCAGAAGTAGGTTTTATTAACTCAGTTCTTAAAAATACAGAAATGCAAGCAATAATTAATATAATATAAATAAGCAAAGTTAAACTAATAACATTATTTTAGTTGTTTGATCAAACCTAAGCGAGCCACAGATCATCCACTAAAATAAATATAGTCACAGTGGTGGAGGACGACATAAGAAAAGGGATGATGAAAATAGTTATTTAAGGCCACAACAGTGCTATAAAAGCTAGTACACATAGTAAATGCTGCAACGGGAAGTTCATTAAGCTTATTGACAACAAATCAAATAAGTGAATTTAAAAGTAATTAACCGGAGAGGATATTACTCAATAATTCTTACCACAAAATATAGATTATTTTGCTGCTAAATGCAGCTTGTAAAATAAAAATTTAAATCTTTTATAGTAACAAAATCAGACTACGTTGGGGTTTGAAACCTTTGGCAACATGCACTAAAACAGAGTTTTATCCACAATACCGAAACAGAATATTTGCACTCGACGCGCGTTTCACTAACCATGTTAGCATCATCAGGAGATGATTAAATCAGACTGTTCCAACAATCAACTTCGAATTTACTCCAATCCGTCTGGGTGTTTTCAAATTCTGAAAATAAGTATAGGGAGTTCGTCTGACTCACCTTCCAATAAATTACTCTTATCGGCAATTTCAATTGAATCCTCGTTGCCATTGAGGTCGAAATCGTTGGTTTCAGGAGCGGAATCTGAATCGGAATTTATATTGACAACGCTTTTTCCTATTTGCACTCTTAAATTTTTCTTTTTTATTAGATATTTCTTAGGTTCGTCATTGCTATATCTTAACTGTCTTACAATATCAATGAAAGAGTTTTCCATATTGTGTTGATTAGTTTAAGCCTCCTCTGTTGTAATATCTTTTGGAATTTGATCCAATAATTTCATCCTGTCGATAGGAATTAATCCACACGTTTCAAATCCATCTTCAATTATTTCGGCAATGTATGTTATCATTTTGCTTAACAGTTGTTTTAAACATAGATAGAAATAACTGTTTTGGCACTGTTCCTCTATTGCCTTTCGTTTTCCACTCCATCATTATATTGCGCCATTGTCTTTTGAATAGCTTCACCCAGGGGCTGTGCTATGTGAATTGAATTTTTAAGTAAAAATATAAACAGAACATCATTATCTTTACATTCAGCAATGACATGAGCAGAAAGGTGGGACGATAAATTGACGCCGATAATTAAGGCTCGTGGTGGATCTGATCTCTTCAGCTATCATAGAAAACCATTCATCAAAAGTTTTTGATCTATCCAACCTGATTTGGTATTGCCAAATCGCGTCCCTTTTGAACCTCTAGCCGTTCATGTGTTCTATAAATTAGTAGAACAATTTATCACAAATGGTGGTTAACGAGCACTCGCCATCATTATTGATATAGAATCTTTAGAATAATTTAAAAGAATTCCGAATGTTTACATCCCTTTTTATCGGCAACGCGCTTTTTCCCAGTCTCATTAGCCAAATTGGTCTCATCGTAGTTAATTATTGACCCTGGTTTTTTTATTTAACAATGAAATCTCTAAACTATCGAAATATTCATTGACCGTACATTTAGTTTTCTCTTGGAATATTTTCCGCAAAGACTTCTGTCTTTCGTCCTTGTCTGTCTGGGTTTTTTTTACAATTATTCTGACTTCATAAGATCTCATATTTGCAGTAATTAGTTTATCTTAGAGAAAGGTATCTACCTCTACAGAGAGCGCCGTTTGTCCCCCATACTTCTTTTGATTTTTCCGTTTTAACCAGCAATGTACTTTCATTTTGTCAATACTGTCCTTTCCACTAGCTCCCAGTAAACCTAACTTCACGCTTCTAACATTCAAATTCAAATTTTCTGACAAATACAACACATATCTGCGTGTTCCAAGCCCCTTTTTGTATATTCTTGGCATTTCACATGTATATCAAGTAGCTCCACCCTGGAACAAAATATATTATTTTTTTTCAAATTAGCAATTTTGTTTATTTACTTTGAAGCTTTGCGATATTGCTAACTAATATGTCAGCTAACTTACCACCCAATTTCATGAAATTCGAACGTATAGAACCGTAGCTGTACATCAAAGTTTACGGACCACCAGAAACACCACGTTGTTTTGTTTTGATTTAAACCGGTACTGAGGCACGTGTTTTAGTTTTGTGGCCCCAAAAAGAGTAGGAATCACTCACACATAGTCCATCGCGACAATCAAGGAAAAATGAACTGTTTATGAAGGTGGGTCTAAATTTATGAAAGTAATGCATCAAGAGGTATCAAGGCATCTCAATTGGCGGTACGGGCCAAACAAACAAGAACAACACAAAAAGTGCAGTAAACGAAGAAAGAACTCTAGAGAAGCGTTTCAGCTTTTAGTTCCACATAAATTTCACTTTTTCAAAACAATTGTTAAAAAATAATAAATATACAAATAATTCAGTAACAAAAACAAAGCTTCCTAAATGTGGTTTTCATATAATCAAATGTTCAAATTGTTTTCCTCGTGCTGCTTGGCAGTGTACAAGTTGGAATAATAGTTATTATCCTAACAAGTGAGGAAAGTTATACTTCCCAGCACGCGACTGGTGATTCCCGAACGGCGCGAAGTGAACCAGTTCAGAGCGGGAAACTTTCCGCATGCGTTAGGATAAAGATTTTTTCTACAAACGCATCAAAAAGACACTTCTCAAAAAATGTGTCCTTTTAATTTTCAGAAATATATGTTACAATATTATTTATTATGTATATTAATATTAATCGTGCAATTTACTGCACTCTACAGCTTTGTTGCTGATGATAATTGTTGGTGTTTTTGTAGTAAAGCACGAACCTTACTGCTGCCCGCAGTGCCTGCATTCTCTTATGTATTGTCACTGATTGTCCAAATTTTATTGGATATTCCTTTTTCTTCATTACCTAGTCTTCAAGGTATCCCTCTGCCACAGTGGTCGATTTCCATCCGCCTAGTTTTTTTTATGTTAGTGATTTCTTCTCTAGAATAGGCCAAAAATTAGCTGAAGAACTCCTAAAATTATGGCCAGTATAGTATTGAGGTTCTGGAAGATGTAAGTAGGCTGCAATCTCAGATGGCATTTTTCCAAACGAATTTACTCCTACACACTGAGTGGTAAATTTGCCATGTTTATATTGAATGAAAGAGCGACGACGAGAAGTAGGTGAAGATCGCAAAGATGCATATGTTTTAAATAACTTGAAGAATGTACCGCTGTTAACTTCTTCCGAGATTACAAATGCTCTTGAAGAATGATTTTTTTGAGTCAACGAACTTTGCGGTGACAATGCTTCCTTTATCTTCAATGTTGTCCAGGGCCAGTTCTACCCTACGGCAGGAGTAGTTTTTATTTCAACAATTTGTCAGGGCGGCATGCTCCAGATACATCTATTATCAGTGCAACCTTGATAGGAAGGAACTCTTGGGGTACTTTGCTTAGAAAATCCTCTATATGTTGTCTGGTAACGATAGTAGATTTCTTAGGCCTAAAGCCTATATTTTGGCGTTTTAAATATGCAAGAGCTTGTTATATTTTGATATATCAATCTCTTCTCTTAAATCTCCTTGCCCGTATTATGCTGTAGGTACAGTCTCTGGTGGATTTTATTTTTAACATATCGATGCGTATAGTTTTTGTGGTAAATAAGTAAATTTATTTGCCTGAAAACGATTTGAAGGTGAAAAAATTGGCCACGATCGGTAAATTTGGACATTTTTAAAGCGATAAGCAGCGGTTTCTGTCAACATTATGGGAGATTTCGAGGTAGAATTTAACTTTAAATATCGAAGTTGTGGCACGTAATTTCAAAATATGGAATTCAAAACCATTGTATATTTCTTTTTATACAATGAGAAAACACAGCAAATCAATTTACAGTGACTACCTGAAATTAGAGATGGGGCGTGACAGCAATTTTCAGTCACGGTAGTGATCAGTGACCGTTCCCCAAAAATCACGGTCTAAAAAACCCGTGACTCAGTCACGTCCGTGATTTTAATTTTTTCAACTACTGGATATATTTAAATTCTCCTAAACGACACTTTAAAATATTATCGCCGTTTTCGTTTACCGAGGGGTGATTCGTAGTACACATGTCGACAATCCTTTCATAAAAAAGCGGAGTACATTAAGCATTAACAAAGAGGAGCTGTTTTTTTTCGCTTCACGTCGGCATGCTTTGATCAGCCAGCGGCCGGCACCTGCGGCAAATATTCAATAGTCTCAAAATAAATGTAAATAAACATAAACCATTAAAATTAAAATTATTTTTATTTCCTTTTGAACGCTTTGTAATGCATTTATTTTTATATTACCTTTGAAATACAATACTTTGTTTTTTTTTAACTTAATCAAATTTTGGCAAATATTTTTTAACCACAAGTGTCTGGCTGGACCGTGAACCCTGACTTGATCGTTGGAAAAGTCTACAGAATAAAGATATATTTATTCTGTAAACTTTGTCGTTGGTATATCTAAAAAGAACGTTTCCAGAACGGAACTAACGCATAGCAGCAGTCGAATGTTGTCGAATTAGCGGCAGCGTTTAAATATATCGACACGGTCACGCCGCGCCTCTGTAGTTAGCCAGTTCGCAGTCGCGATTATCACTTACAGATTCCTTAGTGTACGAACGGGGAGAACCGTGATTTCTAATAAGTTGTCACGGTGACCAACCGTTCCGAGTTCAGGCGCCGTGATAAATCACGGTACGTGAAATCACGATCCATCTCTACCTGAAATAACTTAATTGGTGACTGAAGGCCAATATATCGGTTCTGTGTTTTTGGATTTTTGCAGTGTTTTTCAGCAGACCCGATATTATTTTACAATCGTAGGGCTGATATCTACAGACTATTATGCTACAGATAGTTTATCTAACTGTTATTCTCGGAATGACGGATATGGTTTATACTCCGTCATGACTTGAATTCTGCACGAAAATTAAGAAGGAATATTCGGATTGTTGACAGGTATCTTGGCTTTGAGACAACCTAATATTTGTGGTTTCTGGACAAAGAAAGGAGAATGTCTGGAACGTTAACAGGTATCTTCAGTGAACATTGGATTTTAGGACATTCATCCCCTGAATTTCTTGCTGAAATTAAAAGAGAATGTATGGAATATTTTTAGGTATTTTTAGCGAAAATGTGTGTAAACATTATAATTTGTGGATATAAGTTGCACGCCTTCATTCTCTTGTTCTTCATCCAGAATAAGGTGTTAAAAATGTATTATAAGAGCACAATCTCTAATTATTAAATTGTTACGTTTTTCCGTGGGTTCTGAGAAAATCACAACTTTACAATTTTAAAATAATACTCTAATTATTCTATAGATCTTTACAATTCAGCACTCAATGATTAGCAGCACGCGGTCTGCCCGCTACTTATATCCAGTCTAATATATATCGGGAATATTCCTGATGGAGCCAGGCTTCTTTGTTAGTATCGGCCGTGGCTATACGCATCGGGAAATTAACAGAGCTTCGGAATGTTCTTGGTAAGCCATGATTCATGCGGAAATAACGTAGCGCGGCATGATAGTTGTAAATTTGCCGCTTATTAGAAATTGTTTTCCGAATCACCAGCCACTGAAAATTCTACATTACACATGAGGAACTGGCTTATATATTAGAGAATTTTAAAGAAAAGCATATGCTGTTAATAGAGTCTAAAATTTGTATCAACATTTTAGCATGAGCGTGCACTCGAACCCTGGTGCTGACCTTTGTGATGGCTTGTGTGGTAGTTTTCATTTAAGAGACCTGACATAAGTAGGTATAGCCATACATTTTTACAATAGTTAAAATTTCATTCTGAGATAAATGTGACACGTGACCTGCGACGCGCTTTCTGTGTAATAATTTTTTTTTAAAGAGTAAAAGATGTTCAATGCTCGTAGAGCTATGACGAGTTTCACCGAGATTAGTATTAGTGTACACTTACCGAATTCGACCAGTTATCCACAGCGAAAATAATTACCCGGCAGGTTGGAAGGCAAGGCCCTGTAGCAAGCTGTAACACAATTTGCCCGCTATTCAATACGCCGGAGAAAGGTTCATTGGGCGCCACCGAGTTCGTTCCAAACTGGAGATCCCCGCGTTATTCGTGGAACCTGCTGCAAGACCTCCACTCCCCAAGGTAAACCTTGCCGGTAAGAAGCGCTAAAAAATGTCCCCACCAAATCACTAGCCAAGCTGCAAAGTTACCATAAGTAAATTATTGAGCCAAGTAAAACACGCCGCATATACAATACTATTCCTTTATTGGAAATGAACAAATAGGCAACAAGAATAGCCCAGAATAGGGATAATAAAATGTGTAATTTGCAATTAGTGATTCAAAAATATTTATAAATAAATTAAGATACTCCACCGACAATTATAGCCTAATCAACTATACTCTATTTCGAAATGGTGCGGAGTAATAAAACCTACTTATAAATGCAAAACGCTAACAGAGTGGTCAAATAAATTTTTGTGATTTCTAAATATTTAGCCACAGCTGTTATAGCCTGCTGTATTATATTTTAACCATTCCACCCTGTTTTGTATGGCAATCCCGCTGCAAACAATAGGCTTTATTAACAAAGGGCCATTTTCTACCTGCAGTAGCGTACGTTTGGGTATTTAATTTAAAATACCTGTTTTACCTACTGTACTTTTATTTATTCACTTATTTATGTATATTCAAAAACAGTTAGTATTACTGTAACATTTTATCACATATAATATTTATATAATAAGGTATAAGAATTGCGATTTTGTGTAAACAGTTATGTAGAGAACTATGGTATATGATTTTCGTCGTCAGAAAAATCCGTCGAATCTTCGTCATGTTCCAAGGATATAATTAAAGGCTCTACAATTAGGTCAATTAAATGGTCTAGTTTCCACATTTTTTCTTCTTCTTTTATAACATGCTCAATACACTTACGCCATTTTTCAGAATCGACATTTTTTAAAGATTCCTCAAAGATAATTTTAACATCTTTCATTTTAAACGTCGTGTTTCTCCTTGCTACATAACTTTTTACTTGGGCCCAAACAAGTTCAATGGGATTTAATTCGCAATGATACGGAGGCAGACGAAGAATAGTAATATTTCGTTTCTGTGCAATTTTCTCAACTACATACTCGGTGAAACGAGCTTTATTTGAGGACCCTATGGACAACAGTTCCTTTTTCACCATACTTTCATCAAATGGTATGTTATTCTGTCTAAACCACTTTTCTGGAATGATAACTCGCATTGTCCATCACTATCACAGAATTAGGTGGAATGAGATCTAACATTTGTTCAAAATATTCTTCGAACACATCGCCATTCATGTCTTCATGGTAATCGCCAGAATGATTTGACTCACACATTAACAAACCGCCCTCAACAAAACCATCAACACTTCCAAGGTGTGTAATAATCAGTCGCTTTCCTTTCCCAGATGGTGGTTTTAGTCCGGTGGACCAGCCTTCTAAGAATGCTTGACGAAAACTTGAAATATTTTTGTCTTGCCAAATCTTCCCAACCGTATATCCTTCATTAAGCCATGTTTCGTCCAGATAATAAATCTTTCTATTCTCACTTCGAAACTGCTTTATCTGTCTTAAGTAATGTCTCCTCCAGCAAATAATTTCATATTTTTCGAATAGGAGCGATTTTCTGCTTTGTTTTTCCCAGCTGAAATTCATTTGTTTTAAAGTTGTCCACAATTTCTTCCTGCTTATCGTTGGAGACATATTTTGGTCTTGCTTCAAGGCTCCTAAAATTTTGTCGATGGTTGGTATTTCCTTATTAAAATAAAAGGAATGTACTGTTCTTCTAATTATAAGTTTGTAGTCTTCATCGATAGGCACCGTCTTTCTTCCTGAAGATGGTATAGGTGGTTTTACAGCTCCACTTTTTCGTTCACACCTTAATTTATATATCGACGTTTTTGAAACACCCGTCATTTCCGAACACATTTCCACCACAGTATCAACGCTATACAGAGGATTTTGATGTTTGAGGGCGTCATATACATTAAGAATAATATTCTTTTCGTTAACAGAAAATGGACATTTGCTCGCTCGTTTCACTGGAGTGAAAACTGAATTAGCCATTTTAATTGAAACTATGAAATGAAACAAACACACTGTGTCTTCTTCGGAAGAACAAATATAACTGAAAAATTACAATTACTTAAACTTTAGGGTATGCATACAAAAAATCGTCAAATTTGAATGTTTACAATAGTAATAAAAAAACCTAAGTGTGATAAATATAATGCTGGGAAAGTCCGAGTATTAGGACAGGTAAACGTTTAAAATATGTACCTATATGTACGTAATTATGTACGCCTATGTATCAGCCAACAGAAAATGATTTATTACTTCGCATCATTTCGAAATAGAGTATAGCAATGAAATTATAACTATTAAATAAAATTGTTTATCAGTGGTTGACCAAAACTCTATGTTGATAAACGGGAAATAATTGAATTAATGAATCGGCACCAGTCAAGTGCTCCAGAGAAAAAAAACTTAATTTGAGTTTTGTCGTGATCACGATCCCGCGCGGTAGGATCGTGATCACGTAAACCGCAAAGATAAGGTGGGCGCAAGTACTTACAAGGGTAAAAAGGTGCTAACTTAAAAGTGATAGTTATTTCAAAGACAATAATTTAAATCTAAAACTAATCACTTATCTTTCACTAAAGTTCCAGCACCGGGTGAACTCGGACGGCTCGTTCCAGACCCTTAGTTTATACCAATGTGAACCACATCAATCGAACCAGGTGGACGAACCTCAAACGTCCGGCTAGTCCAGCCGGTTAAGTGGACTACCAAGTTCCAATAATTCTAACTGGATGGGAAAACTTCAGTATCCCAGCCCGGTGGGAGGAGCCTCTTAACAAGAGGGCGGACTACGCGACACAAAAACGCCAAGTACCACAATGGCGGCTGACACTAGACAAAGCCTATTCCAAAATTCTCGCCTGGCGAGTTATTCCTGCATCTACGGCCCTAAAACTAACGAGAACGGATCGAAATGACCGATGCGGAAATGCCTACGTTATTTGTCGACGAAATCCAACTAGAATCTCTGGGCTTAAACCAGATTAAAATAAATCGACAAGCCAACAGAAAAGCTTCACTAGAAAAGGACCCGTACCTACGGAGATAGACCAGGCGTCGTCTCGCGCTTCACAAGGTGAAGTCAGCGCGCACGAAATTACATAAGCGTCTGGGTGCACCGGAATGGATTTCTCCTTCTTCATTGACATATTGGGATATTCCGGCACTTCACGCATTTATTATCATATGATTCCTATGAAACGTTGACTATAATTTTACTTCACGCATGAAACAGTGTTCCACATTATTACAATCAAACAGAACTAACCCAAATTAACTCAAATTTAAAAAAGGAATAAACATAACCTTTTGACACGCAAGGCTTCTAATTTTTGGTCAATTGATTCTAGAGCCTGGTGGTCTAGTGGTAAGATGGTTGGTTATATGACTGCACTTGTGAATCTTGTGATGTGGCGGCGCAAGTTCGACTCCTGTCAGTGCCCACAGATGTTTTTATTTTTTTTAAGTTATGTTTATTCCTTTTTTAAATTTGAGTTAATTTGGGTTAGAATTGGGTTAGTTTTGGTTAGTTTTGTTTGATTGTAATAATGTGCAATATCCCAATAAAAAAATGAAATCCATTCCGGTGTACGCAGACTCTTGTGAAATTACATCCCGACGTTTCTCGAAAGGCCAATGAAACGGATCCCTTAAGGTCACACGAGAAAGATATAAAATCGAATTTAATATCGGAACTAAATTCCTTACTACGAGCGGAAGCAGGAAAATAGTACCAGGGGCGTACTAGAAATTCACTTATAGTTATTTGCCAAAACGGAATGTCACAACACGCCCTCAAGAGGGTTGTGGGTTCGGTAAAAAAGTAGGTTGCAATTTACTCATTGTAAAAAATCTTTCTGTAAAAATATATATTGAAGAATGTCAAATGTGTTTTTCAAATTATAGGGCGCAAATGTTACAAAATCCAGTAGCGCGATTTTTTTTCCTTTAACTAGTCGATTTGTGTTGTCGATGCTCTCCTTACCTTATTTCCGAGTACAATCCACCAGTATCGATTAATGCTGTTCCGAGTTGCTCGAAGCCCTGAACCGTTTGGAGCGCCCTCTTGACGAAAGCACAGCTTGTACGGTATAAGCTGTGACGGAAGTCGTATGTATTTTTTTTTTTAATTGACAGGTTCCTTGGCCTTCTCTCCTACACTGTCGAAGCGTGTAAGAGGATAAAATCGACCAATCTTGAAATCTAAAATTATCGTTGATATTTAAGGCCGTGAGGTCTAATTACCGCCTGATTTTCTTAAGCATCTAGGGGACAGAGAGACGGAGCTATGTCTTGGATTAGTTTTGATTAGCAAACAGTTTTTTTCTTCATTTTGGGTATGTCTTGGGTTAGGTTTGGTTAGCACCTAGTTAGTTTCCTTTTCTTGAGCCCCCGTAGCGAGCGGAGGGCCATGCGAAAAGTGAAACACAGTTCCGTCTCTCCGCTCCCTAGACTCTTGTCTGATTTTCTCATGTGCATGTTGTCGAATTATCGGCCGTATTGTCTAATAACTGTATTTTACTGATAGTGTGGTTACCCTTTCTATAGAAAAAGTTTTGTTACACGTTAGTGTGTCTATATTGACTAGTTAAGATTATTTATAATTTAACTAGGGATCTTCGGTGGGACAGAATTTCCACCATTGAAACTGAATGTCCTTCAGCGACCTATGCTACGCGGATCTAGTTATTTCTCCGGTTCCACTTCCCCTGATAAAATAATAGAGGCTTTATGTCGATGTGATACGACCACATGATGGGAAAGCAGCGCCGGTGTATTCCACGTCTACACGATGCAAGTAGGCTTAACCATTTTTTAAATTTTATGGCTGAACCTATCATAAAACCACTATAGGTAATCTATTTTATTATTTCGTACCTGACGCAAGTAGGCTCTACCCCTTTTTTAATTTTATGGCTGAATCCAACCAATTATCGTTATTTATCGTTTTGTTTAATGAATTTGCCGTTAAACGCCAGTAGGTAATCTATTTTCTGATATCGTACGTATTACCGTTGCTGACAGCTTGTTTAATGACCTTACTCTTAAACGACTATAGGTCGTTTGCCATCTTATATCGTAACTATTACCGTTATTTATCGTTTTTGATTAACGAACTTACTTTTAATATATAATATATCTTATCTCTTACCGTTATTTGTCGGTTTTGTTCAATAAACTTACCATTTTTGCCTATTGAGCTTACCGATAAACAGCTTTAGAATATATGTTATTGTGTATCATATTTATTCCTGTTTCTTATCATATTTTATTTAGAGATGCTTATTTTATTCATTATCAAATCCGATATTATCTTGACTGGAGAACGTATTTTGCCAATGTTATAATAATGAATTGATTTACATTTACAGTCATTGGCTGTAAGCCTCATGGCAGTAAGTTGTTTCGCATAACTGCAATTTGCAACTCTAATTTTTCGCCTTAATACCGGTATCGAACTGAGCTCGTGCTTACCTGTACATACATGCCGGCTATAAATAAACATACTACTTCATAGGTTAATTATTTCCACTTATTGATGTAATTAATGTTGATTAATTTAGATTGGTTTGTTTAGTAGATACTGCTTAATTTTGGTACTTTATGCCTAACTGCGATTGCTCAGAACCTCAAGAATGCGAGGTTTAGTTAAAGCTATTTCCAAACAGGAACTAGACCATCTTAAGGATATATGCCATATATTAAAACTTAGTTTAATTTGATTGCTGATAATCTAGGCGATATATCAGTGGCGTAGCTAGAAATGTGGGCGCCGGGGGGCAAGCCTATCCGCTGGCGCCTAAAATAAACTTATATTTTGTGTATATACGCAAATTAATCAAAAAATAATACATCATAATATTAAACGTATATTTTTGAAGTGAAACTTCTTCACGCGCGCCGGGAGTAAAATTTGAAGGTCGCGATCCCGACACACGGCGGGCGAGCTGGCAGCGAACGGAAAACGGTCACCGACGTTTATTGCGATATCTTTGTTAGTTTACAAGAAAAAAATACGGGATTTACTCTAATACCTTGTCAAGACACAAGCCAAACTTTTATGAAGAATAGTTTTTTTTCATTTAGGCCTTCCCTTTTTGTTAATTGAGTG
>MU186260.1:61520-142438 GCA_016904865.1 Pissodes strobi | reverse complement strand
GAAGTTTAACTTCTGATATGTGCACATAGTGCCCACGTTTTTTTTTTTACAGGAATATGAATATAAAATATATAAGTGGCAACCAACCAACAGGTACATACATATTTAAATATAAAAGTAAACTAAACATCTGTAACCTTAATTAATTAATTAAACATTGGAGTCTTTCTTCGGTTTTAAATCGACGTAAATTGATCGATTATTTGATCAAAATTAATTTTTGGACAAATTCATTTTCTATGCTTAGTATTGCTAGGCTATTTAGACTTGTCTGGCTAATGGTACCTCCTAAATACGAAACTCTAAAGAGCATACTTTTTACAACCTAAATTTTCGGAATTTTTGTCTTTGAAGTAACATGCCGCCTTACGCAGCGTTTTTACAAATTTGCATGTACCAAATGCCGCCGCGCCGGGATGTATATTTACACATTCTAACATACGACGGCACCAGGGTGCTTATATCGGTTAAGTTTTGTAAGCGTTTGTAGCGCTATAAAAGCTATCGCGCCATGTCTTTGCGATGCAATCAATTTGCGGCAAGAGCCCTCGTGGTCGAGAGGTCTAGATGGTTAGGTCTCAATTCGGCGGCCTGGGTTCAAACCCCGTTGCTTTTTTTATTTTTTTAGGTTAAATTTCTAAACAGTTTTTTTCTTGATTTTGGGTTAGTTTGGGTTAGCACCTGGTTAGTTCCCTTTTCTTGAGCCCCCGTAGCGAGCGAAGCCAGCGGAGGGCCATGCGAAAAGTGAAATATTATATAACAGCGTGTTCCAGGTGCCCACATCAGTGAGCTTTTGAGCCTAACCGATTTTAGCACCCTGGTGCCATTGTATGTGAGGATGTGTAAATATGCCGCCGGGATATATATTTTTATTCCACATAGAATTTGGTCTTTGATTGTATTATAATTTAATTAATTTAAACACTCAGTTAAGCTCATGAGCATTGTTGACATTAGCATATTTATAAATTCGGAGCGGCGGCGCCTAATTTCACTTGGCGCCGTGGGGCCTTGCCCCCCTGGCCCACCCGGTGGCTACGCCACTGCGATATATAAATCTTTTCATTAGTTTATGGGCGATACCATAAACTCACCAAAATTAATTGTCTCTAGAGTACTTATGAAAGCATTAAGATTTGATGGAATACTTTAATTGGATTCCCGATAGTTATTTTGTTAAGTTAGTGTCAAAAGTTCCTTTCATTAATACCCTCTAGGTATTACTAAATTTCGCTATATTCTTGCCTAAGGTATGTTTCTAATATTTACTGGCCTGATTTCAATGTGCAAAAATCATTGATATATTCCTAGTTAAAAATTTAGTGACGTCTTCGCCTAACTGCCATCTCTTCGACCCACGCTTTTACATAAGATTAAAACCGCTGAGTGAACCTGGCATATGGAACGTTTGTTAAACAATTAACAAGTCGTGATAAAGTAAAAAAAAATTTGGGCGCGTTCAGCACGCAATTCTGGATAGTAAGGCGTCTACGTTCGGCTATTTTACGCTCATTTGGGTATAGTCGGTGTCGATTTCTGCTAAGCGAGAAAGAGAAACAGTTGACGCGACGCGACGCGGCGATTTTAGATACGATAAACCTGTTTAATTTTTATTTTGCTCGAAAACGACTGTAAGTGGAAATTTAGGATTTGACACTTTTTAGGCAACACTTGACGGTGACGGTTAATTGTTTTTCGCAATCAGATTTTTCGTGTGCCAGTTATTACGTCAGATATGCGATTTTTCGAAAAACTGTTAAAAATAACGTTTTAATACATTTTTCTGGACACGAATCTTTGACCAACCGTACTTCGTTAAAACTGGTGAAAATCTGAAAATGGCGAGCATTTTTCTGGACGTGTAGGTATATTTTTGAAAAATAGGTCATTTTGGGTCGTTCTACTATCGAAAAAATCGCAAGGATCAAAAAAACTGAAATACCGGTTCTATAGATAATTTCTGGGAGAAAAACTCTCCAAATGCTTCCCTGTTTCAAAAATGTCGGAAAAGTGGACTCTTCAGAGCAAAAGTAAAGATATCGATTTCTAGATTTCAAAAAAATTAAGGGTGTATTTTTTTCGATTTTTTTTTTGTTTTTTAGAAACTTCGATTACTTGACAAGATTCTACTCCAAAAACTCTATTAGAAGACACTTTGGATACCTTGGAAAATGATGATGCCTTTTTAAACAGGGTGAACTAGTTGAATGTAAGATTTTCACTATTTGGAGTTTTGACACGACGACGCGTCACCACCTAATATTTTATTACTGGAAAATCGAATAATCTGGAGCTAGCAAACTTTCGTGCATTAAAGAGCGTAATTATGAGCAAAACTTACCGAAAAAATGCATCGATCGGATTGAAAATGCCGAATTAGTGATTATTTTGATTTTAAGTTTGAAAAATCTATTTCGAGCAATCATAATTTTGATAATGAAAAGATTTAAAATATCTAAAAAACCAAAAGAAGAAAGTAATAACAGTAAAAAATCAACATAAAAGATTAAAATCGAATTTGAAGTTTTCACTTCTGTCGTATGGTCTTAAGCACACACCGTTCTTTTCTTATTCGTATCATTTGTCTTCTTTAGTTTATACTAGTTCCATTAGTACTGAAGTGATCATTCTGTTAAGGGACATAAACATATTAAAAATGGACCTTATTATAGCGTATTTCCCAGAATTGTCTTATGTAGTAATTATGATAATGTTTAAAACAAAAATGGGCAAGCCAGAAACCAGCAAATATTTTGTGGACTGAACGTAAACCAAATTTAAATCAAATGTCACTATTATCAGACATTCTTATCTATTAGCATTGACAGGTATGATAAACAAACGTTTATGAGCGAAATAACGAGTCCCGAAAGGAATATCCGCATTAGATAATCCTTGTAACGCATACGTTTTTATCTGATTGGAAAATACGAGACAAAAGCGTTAGCTGATATTGAGATTTATGTGATTGTTGACATGCGTGTAAGTAACTTAATACGGGGTGATTCAACCTTTAATATTGACTGTTACAGTTAACAGGATGTGATTAGAGATATATGTCGGTTTCCGTCGAACAAAAAAATGTCATAAAATTCAACCGCGCCCACGTTTGATCAAAAATTTTATTAAACTGAGTACTGAGCGATTTTTTTATATTAAATTTTAGGTAATTATGTTTTTTAAATTTAAGTTCGTACTCATGGGATAGGTGATGCCAATTAGGTTTTAAATGGAATATGATGTGAAAACTAACAATAATTTTTGCAAATCTTTATATTCAACATTAAATTTTTTTTTACAAAAATAACACAACATTACGCTAATGTATGAGATAAAAACCATGATGTCTATATATTCCTTTAAGCCTTTAAACTAAACATAAATATCTAATAATAAATATTTTAAAGTTTAACATAGAAACTTTAATTTTTTTGTAACAAATACGCCCGATTCTGCTAACTGAAATTTCACATTATAAAAGATGTTTTACAGATGAAAATAAATTATCTTTCTTAAATTTGTTGCAATAACAGAATTGGATCAAAATGCCGTAGACAATCAGTGAAAATTATTTATAAATAATTGTATCAATATCTTTAATCATTGTTTTTCAAAATTATTAATTAATAATAAGAAAACAAAGACAATTCAAAAATTAAACATCACAAAAATAAACTAGATATTTTACTAAACTTATCAAGATATGATAAAAAAATTTAATGAGCCGTATAAAAAAAACAAAAAAGGAATATGATGACTTAGTAAGAGCATAAAGGTCAGATGATTACGAGAAAAGACTGAGATTGTCCGATGATAAATCTAGATGTATGTGGACTATTTATAGAGAAATAACTAGAAGTAAAAAAGCAAACATAGATATTGGCATTCAAGGCAACTCGGAGGAAATAGGAAATTAATATAATGGATATCCATTGTCTGTAGTACCGGAACTACTTAAGCAAATTAAAACTTTGCCACACAAATGCTCAATTCCAAAAAATAATAGGTATATGTTTTTAAGCGATAACCAATACGGCTTCCGTAAACAGAGATCGATCGGAGATATATTGGCCTATCTGACTCATAATGGAGTAGGACAATTGAGAACTACGGGGAATCTCAAGCGATTCCGTTAGATATATTGAAGGCATTCAACAGAGTTTGGCATGGGGAATTGCTCAAAAAACTGCCGTCCTTCGAACTGCGAGCGCCTCCCTGCAGTTGGCTTGCCAGTTTCCTTAAAAACTGATCTCTGCACGTTACAGATGATGAACATATCTCAGGCGCATTAACCAGTAATGCAGGCGTGCCTTCAGATGCAATACTGTCACCAACTCTGTTCCTCATCTATATCAATGACCTGCTGACCGAATCCAATAATCCTGTTTACAGTTTTGCAGATGACAGTACTCTCGTCTCCCAATTTAGAATAATCTTTAACAGCGCCTGAGACTTATCACTGCAGACAGGAGCAGATTACAACAATTAATCAAGATCTGGAAAAAGTTCAAACCTGGGGCGACAGGAATTTGGTATTTGGTCCAGTTCAATGCATCAAAAACCCAAGCAGCCACGTTTACCAAGTACAAGGTCCGCCGTATTGGCTGACCCTGATATCATTATGCCAGGATCGACTATTCCTTCATCCTCGTCAATCGGACTACTGGGTGTCCCAGTCAACATGTCCTGGCATGGCCACGTTGCTAACATTGCAAAATCAGCCTCGCAGCAGCTTGGTGCGCCATTTCGCATCACAAAACTGTATACACTACAGCAGCTGCTCTTACTCTACAAAGCGCAAATAAGGTCATGCTTAGAATATTGCTCACATCTGAGGTACCACACCTAAATTTACCCTAAATCTGCTGAATTCCATTCCGAAGAGAGCTGTGCGTCTCGTCGGCGACCCGGAGTTTACCCGGGATCTAGATAGTCTGGAACACCGCAGACATGTGGCCGAGATATCCCTGTTTTACAGATATTTTCAAGGCAGTTGTTCTCAGTATTTGACCCACAACGCCTGTAAGACAGTCGCGACAGACGGCAAGAGCATACACCCGTTCGTTATACAACTGGAAACACCTAGAACACGTCGCTTTACAAGGACTGCTTTGTCTCCCGCATTGCAATACTGTGGAACTCACTCCCAGGACACCTGTTTCCCCTTAATTACAACGTAGAACTATTCAAGAACCGTGTCGACAACATCTTCGCACACGCACCGCTCGTCGAGTACCATAGGATCTGCCTTTCGTGTGTGTGCCACTACCATAAAAAAATCTACCGATTAAATATGTGAATATACTAAAATAAGAAAACATAAGCACAGTAATGGATTCGATGACATACCAGCTTGCAAAATTGCCATTCCAGTAATTAAGCACATTTTTGCTATATTATAAATAATTATTTTATGTGGGGCATTTTCCCTGACCAGCTAAGGATGGCATTAATTAAACCTTTATATAAGAAAGGGAACTCGGACCTCATGGAGTATTATAGACCAATAAGTCTCTTACCTGCATTTTAAAAAGTGTTTCAACTAGCAATGCGTGATAGACTTGTCAAATTTATGAACGAATGTTGTATTTTCAAAGAATAACGGCACGGGGATGTGCCCGGCAGATCGACGCATTTGGCTGTTTTTCAGTTCACCATGAATATCCTGAATTTACTGCCTCTTGGCATATGTTTGGATTTGTCTAAGGCATATGACTGTGTTGGATCAGAGCTTCTCCTTGGAAAGTTGGAACGATATGATGTCAGTGAGAATGCTTTAGATCTATTTAGGTAATATTTATCAGTAACACAACAAAAGGTGAAAATAGTAAAGAATGGACAAACTTTTTCTCATCTTTGAAGAGGAGTACACTGGAAATTGCTCAGGGTAGTATACTGGGACCGATTTTGTTTGTGTTTGTAATTTTTCTTAATTATCTTGATCCCATAATTGTTTCCAAGAGTGAAAATGTGACTTGCTATGCAGATGATACACACATTATTGCCAAGGGGAAGGATTTTGGTGATTTGATTTTGATGGATACATCCATTTTTAACAGGGCGAATGACTGGTTTTTAAAAAATAAGCTAATAATAAATAAAAATAAAAGAGATTTAAAACTTTTTAGAACCAAACTTAAATTAAAAAACCAAAAAATGTATTAATTGGTAAAACAAACATAGATATTGTTGAACACGCCAAGTTTTTAGGCAAAGTTTGAAAATTATTTACAATGCGAATTTTGAATCGGTAATGATATATGGAATAATTTTTGGGGTAGAAATAGCCTGGTGGGGAAAATATTTGTTACGCAAAAAAGAGTAATAAGAGTGATCAAAAGGCTGAGGTTCATTGATAGTTGAAGGGTAGTGTTTAAAGAAAATAAAATCTGAAAAATATACGGCATACCTATCTATGAATGTTTGATGTACTTTTCTAAAAACAGAGGATTGTTTGAGTTCATTCGCGTCACATATTCGACACAAGAACAATGAATGTAAACTCTACAGAAAAGAGTCCATTGTATTTGTCTCTAAAATTGTTTACCAGCTTACCAATTCATATAAAAAAAACATAAAAACATTATATAATGTAAGTGTAGGGTAAAACATTTTTTAATTGATTTGGAACCATACAGACCAGACTCGATTGGTGATTATGTAAATTAGTGACGTAAGCTTATTTAACTGTTAATTCTTGGTGAACTTTTCATGTGTTAGTTGGGTGGATCTTAGCAATTTTTGCGTATGTTCTTCTCCTGGGTTCTGCACAATGTTCATCATACCTCGACCGCCGCCGCCGCTGGAGAAAGTATAGCCTCTAAACCGATGCATTGGTGTGCAGACATCGGAACTTGGACATCAGTCGCCGGGATAGCACGTCGAGTCCATTTAGGTCTGCATCAGACCACTTAAGGATACCAAAGGTGTAGGTTGAGACAGGTACTGCCCAGGTATTCAGAGCGGTGATCCGGTTATTAGATGAAAGTTTGGTATTCCGAACCTTTAGTACTCTCTTCTTGTACTTCTCGGAGAATATATTATTCAGGTGCGTATGGTCGATATGTTGGTTCTGAGGCATTCCTAAATACTTGTATGTATCTTCGGGATGTAAATTCTCGATACACTGGTATTGATCTTCTTGGATTTCCACGGCACCGCTTTTGATGTTGATGGTGGCGCATTTGTCAAGTCTAAATGACATGTTTATGTCCCCGCTGAAGGTCTTAACGGTGTTAATTAGAGAGTGCAATCCAGTACAATATATGGGATAACCTCCGCCCGTTCCTGCTGTTAAGTCTGTACCCAATATTCGTGTTGTTCAGTAGCCCAGAAAGAGAGGTCAGATCTAGGGAGAATCACACAGGTGATAAAGAGTCTCCTTGAAACATACCTCTGGATGTTTTGACTTTACCAGCGTTGTTGTTGTTGACAAGTATATTGATCCGGCAGGTGCTCATGAGATGTTGGAACACCGCTCTTACTTTCGGGCAAATCTTGTAAATCTCCAGTAGGTACCTTCATCAGCCAATCATGAGGAACCGAATCGAAGACCTTGTGGTAGTCAATATAGCACGAGATTGAGATCTCTTTTCCTAGTCTGAACCTGTTTTATAACCACTGCATCTATGGAAAGTTGATGTTTGCACCTGGCTGATCCTCGTATACAACCCTTTTGCTCTTCCTCCAGTATGTTTTTTTTGTAGCGCAGTGTTCGTATATTCGGTTGTTGAGAAAGTGACGTGAACAGTTTGTATTCTACCGACAGGCACGTGATTGGTCTATGGTTGCTCGGTATAGCGGGGTCGCCCTTCTTGAACAGCATGTAAGTGTTTCCCTCTGTAAGAAACTTGGGAAATTTTGAGGGATCGTCCAATGCTAAATGCTTCTATAAAACATCGAGCAAGGCTTGGAAAACATGCCGGGAGATTTTTGATTCAAAAGTTGTGCAGTCCATCTGGTCCCGGCGCCGCGCCGGCGCCGGCGCTTTCCGATTGCTGGTCTTCCTGATAGCCTGGGGAATATCTTCTGCTGTTAAATGATCCACAGACATTTTCTCAACTTACGATGCACTTTGTTCAACGTCTGCTATCCATTTGCACTATCTCCTGTAGTGTACTGCTTCTGACCAGATGGAGCTCCAATAGTTGTGGAATTCATCTATGTTGGCTGGGGCTTGTGCATTGCCTGGTTTTCTAGGTTTGTTTCCAAATTCCTGGAAAATGTCTTTCTGTCCGCTGTGAAGTCTGCATTTTGTTGTTTTCTCTTGGAAAGCTCGTTGCAAAGTCGAGCTCCCTTAGCCTTAGCTTATTGTCTGAAGAGGTCCCTTTCATTTCCACAAGTTATTGATGGTGCTGTGGGTCTTCCAAGCAAATTTCTGCTGAGTTCGCTATTGCAGGGGTTTTCCTCATTATTTTCCTCGACCGGATGTTCTGCAGGTATGCGCCTATGACATCAGCTTTTATGCGGAATTTATCTATATCCTGTTCTAGGCGTCTTTTCCAGGCCGGGATCGCACTCTTCGTATTCTGCCGTGCAGACTTTGGTTTGTTTGTTTTTTGGTCATTGAGTTCAATGACGGTAACAGCAGCGCAGTAGATCGACAAGTGTACTTCATCCAGTGTGCGGAAAGAGGCATGGTGTTCCCCCAGAACTTCATTGGCTAGGCTGATGTTCTGCTTGGTCTTGAAAATGCGTTTTAGTTTGGGCAAAGACGGAGGTTAAGAGGGTCAGAACCCTCATAATAAGATAGAAGGCTATGGAATTTGTCGCTCACATGCTATCAAGCTGGGTTCTGATAGGGTTCGTCTTGACGGTCCTGTAAGTGAGGCGTCTCATCTAGATGTTCTGTCCGGTCTCGTGACTCATTTGGAACAATTTGCTCTTGGTGGATCGAGTTGCCCACCTCTCGTCTGATGGCTTCCATCTCGTCACACAGAGTCAAAGTGAGAGTGGATTGTCGTCGTATTGTTCGACATAATAAAAGGCTCGCATTATATCAGAGTTTAACTCGGCGGCTCCACTTAATACGTCCAGTGTGTGCTCTCCTACGGGCAGTTCTACTTACGGGGGGCGAGCCAGCAGGTAGAGGGGCTCTTGTTCTTCTGCTGAATGGTCTGATTCCACTTCTCGTTGGGGTTGTTGGACTGTTGCTTCTTGTGCGGCAGGGGGCCGCCTCCTCAACACCCTCCCACCGGCGGCGGTTCGCATGCTGTCATATTCAGCGCCGGCTCCAGACATGCCCTGGCCATCCTCAGGCAGCGACTTTTTTCCGAGGCTTTGATGTGACTCCATTGTCATGGGTGCTCTCTTTTGATTCAGGTTTCCCTAGGGGTGAGATAACCGCCTACATCATTTTCCTTCTGCGATCTCCTAGTGCGAGGAGCGGGAATACTAAAGGGGACCAGCCGGGATCAATGAAGGGATAAAGGTAACAAGGATGGCTGTTTGGGACGTGACTGATTATGGGTTAAAGGAAGTAGGGATTAGGACGCCGACTGGATAGGGCGCCACTGGCTGTACTGGCTTATGTCGTACCAGTAGCTATTCCTAAGCGCTGTCTGTCGACATTCACTTATCCCAGAGATCTCTGATATCAAAAAGATTAAGCTCTGAGGGAACCCTTTCCATGTTATCGGGTTCTTGGTGGCATCTACGAATTTCCGACAAATTTTCGGACGGTACGGGCTGTTGCGAGAAGTACTGCTTTCTGCATAAGTTCGAAGAGATGTTCGTACAATCCGAGTTCCTTGATGTTTATTAACAGGTTCTTTGATGACACAATGATTGGCACAGTTCTTACTCTCTCCATTCCCCATTGTTGCCGGATTTTCTCTTGTAAATCTCGATATTTGGCGATCTTTTCGGCGTGCTTGACTTGCAAATTGTTGTTGTTGGATATGGCGATGTTGATCAGCATGGCTCCTTGACCCGCTTATCTACGAGAATGATGTCCGGTCTATTGTGGGTCGCCGTCCGGTCAGTAAGCACAGTAGGTCCCAGTAGATCTTATAGTTATTACTTTCTAAAACAGATTCGGGAGTGTATTTATAGTAACTTACCTTTTCCCTCTGCAGCAACAGCAGCAGCTTGTCTACTAGTTCTTGATGGATTATCTTCGCAATTGCATCGTGCCTAGTTTTATATTCTGTTGCTGCTAACGTTTGGCATCCTGCTGTAATATGCTGGATGGACTCAGTGGTTTGACAGCCGTATCGACATCGATCATCCGAAGCATCTCTAATTATGTACTTGAGATAGTTTCTGGTGGGAATCACGTTGTCTTGAATATACAGCAGAAAGCCCTCGGTTTCGGGGAACATTTGTCCTGAGACTAACCAATAGTTCGACGTGATCCTGGGTAACCTCATTCGCATGTCTCCCATGTAAGGGCTTTTCCTTTCACACTCGTATTTTCTCAAGGTCGGTATGATGGCGGTCTTGAACCTGGTGTTCCTTTAAAGGCAGTGGTGTAGAGTCATCTGCTTGCAAACTGACCTAAGAACTTCTGAGAAATTCGCTTTCCTGTAAAAATAATTGCGCAAATTATTTATCTGCCGATCCAGTTGTTTACGCAGATCCGCTAGACCTCTTTCACCTAGATGTCTTGGCAAGGTTGTTCGCTCCACTGCGCTCCTCGGATGGTATTTGTTGGGATAGAGGTCTCCTTGAAATATCCCTATTTTTATTGGTATGTTTTCGGTGGTAATCCCTGCTTCATTAAGATATATTTTCGTTTGCCAAGATGTCACGGCACGCCTTAAAAAGTTAACAATGTTAGCATCAGTCTTATATATTTGAAGAATCTTTAGTAGCTACTCATGAGGCTCAGAGTCGTAAGCCTTTTTATAATCGATGTAAACCATGTACAGATTCCTACGCTTAAAAAACGCCTGGTTACAGATGACAGAGTCGATTATGAGTTGTTCTTTGCACCCCATTGAACCCTTAGCGCATCCTTTCTGTCTGTCAGCAATGATATTGTTTCGCTCACAGTGGGCATATTGCCGATGCGCTAAGCAGGTTGTTATCACTTTGTACATTGTTGGGAAACACGTGATTGGTCGGTACTTGGATGGATCCTCCGTATTTTCCGGGTCCTTTGATAGAAGGTATGTGGCACCCTGAAATAGAAAGCGTGGCATATTTTCAGGATGAGCGATTACGTCATTAATTAAATTTATTAATTTTTCGTGGGTACATTGGAGTTTCTTGAGCCAGTAGTTCTGTATTCCATCTGGGCCATCTCTGATGACGTTTGTAAATTCTCCTGTCGTAAACGTCTCGTCAGGCATTTGGTCGTATTCCTGGGAGGTTTGGCGCTGCCCCGCAATCTAGCCTGCTATATTATTATTATTATTATTATTATTATTATTATTATTATTATTATCATTATTACTATTATCATTATTATTATTATCATTATTATTATCTCTGGAACGGCTGATGATAAGACCAATGTTTAGAGGAACGTTTATTTTTCCTTTCGATCCCTGAATACGTACTTAAAATATTGCCTTTTCCTCACGAATCACCCCGTATATATCATTTATATTTATAAAACATCTATATTGATATAGCACTTTTCTGGTTCATAAGACATGTGAAAAATAATAATTATTGTTCACGCACGCAAAAAACCACACCATACTCAAAATAGTGAAGAATACAAAACAAAAAACCACTAGAACTTATTTCTTCGTATTTTGCCTTAGACTAGGTATTTTGATTTTGGAAATAGAAGCGGAAATAAATGTTATATGGAACGCAATTTTGAAAAAATTAAAAGATCTCATATAACGTATAACAAGTTTAGATTAGTATCTTGTAACTAGGGCTCAACCTTATTCTAGTTGATAGAAGTTTACAGAAATTATTGGTTAGCTTGCGTTAGTTTTCGTTAGTTTAAAACGATGGTGTTTTTTAATGACTCTGTATGTTAAAAATGCCTGCAACTTGACATCGTGAACCATATCGTTAATAAAAAGATTATTTTTATCAAAGATTCATTGACATAGTTAAGAAAGGAATGGGTGTCACAGCTGGTATATATTTTATGATCAAGTACATGGTTCGAAATATACGGATGGAGTGAAAGCAATCACCACAGGAAGATATAAGGATGAGCTCACCTACAGAGTGAATCAGACTTTGTAGACAATTAATCGATTGACGGAATATACATATGAGGCAAAACACGAATCACCACAAAGAATAATATACCTAGGTATAAGTGAATGGTGGGGGAAAACATCTCATTCGGTAGCCGCATGGTATGGTAAGGTATGGTAGGTAGAGGGCTCGCTCGGCAAGCTTTGCCCTTCAACACGTCGACCACAATCGGTAGACACATATAATTAACCACCAATAAGAAAAATGTCAGTCCTCTCGCTTTATGCCTAATATAAAGAAGGTACCAAGCACCGCAAAAAGAAAAATGTTGTACAAGGTGATGCAACTATCGATCCTATATGAAGCTCCAATATGGCATCGCAAAATAAAGAGATATCTTGAAGGGAGTACAGACTCTCGCCCAATTTCCTTGCCTTCAATAATCTTTAAAGTCATGGAACGTGTAGTTAATCAGCAACTACTCAAGTACCTCGAGACCAACAGAATAATTAGCGATAACCGATACGGCTACCGCAAAGAGAGATCGACAGGGAATATTAGCCTATATCACTCATGTATGAAGTAGGGCGATTGAGAACAGCGATGAATCTCGATCGATTGCGTTAGATATATTGAAGGGATTCGACAGAGTTTACCATGATGGATTGTTCAACAAATCCTTCAGACTGCCACCGTCTCCCTGCACTGACTTGAGAGTTTCCTTAAAAACCGGTCTACTGGGAGACTCGGTCAACAGCCACGTTCCTAACATCGCAAAATCAGCCACGCAGAAGCTTGGTGCGCTGTTTCGCAACAACAAATTATATACACCGCAGCAGCTGCTCTTGCTCTACAGAGCGCAAATAAGACCGTGCTTAGAGTATTACTCACACGCACTTAAGCACACCTTAAAGCTGCTGGATTCCATTCAAAAGAGAGCTGTGCGTCTCGTCGGCGACCCCGAGGTGACCCGGGATCTGGATAGTCAGGAACACCGCAGACATGGTGCCGAGATATCCCTGTTTTACAGATATTTTCACTGCAGATGTTCCCAGGATTTGGCCCGCCTCACCCTGCCCCCAGCAACGCCTAACAGACAGTCACGATAGACGGCAGAGGCGCACCCATTCGTCATACTTGCAGAACGTCACTTTACAAGGTCTCTTGTCCGGCGCACTGCATCACTGTGAAACTCACTCCCAGGGCATCTGTTCCTTCTAATTACAACCTACAGTTATTCAAAAACTGTAACAATCAACATTTTCGCACATATATCGCTCGCCAAGTGCCATAGAATCTCCCTTTAGTATATGTGCCACTGCCCTAACAAAAGAGGAGTATACTCCTAAGAGTTGGATGTAGCTACCAGGCGCTATCGACTATGGTCCTGCAGGTTATCACAATAGCCCTACCGATATATCTTATTATCAATGACAGGAGGTACCTAGACAAGGCAGATAGATCCCCACTTAGCTTAGAGGCGCGAGAAAGAACAGAGGTCCTAGGAAACAAAAAATGTCAGAAAGATAACAGAAAACGCCAAGAAAGGGCAATGAACTCACAAAATTAGTTGGCCTGCGGGCATCGTCGGGTCGGCTAGGTCTTAACACAACTGGTTTCGTAACATAGATCCTATATACTGTCTACAAGACGAACTGCTAAAACTGCAAAAGGTGTGTATTCATTGTGGGAAAACTCTAGGACTCCGCCCCTCCAAGATTTTTCTCATTTCAATTCATTTTAATTATCAACATCATTGACTGTTATAAGGAACTACTGAACAACGCGATGCTGAAATCCGAATCGAAGAGCTAACTCTAAATATCTGAACCTGACAGTTCGGACTCAAACAATTTTCGTCCAAAAATTAATGGATACAAATCTACAAACTCAATAGATAGATGCGAAGTGTGTCGCCGCTTTGTGTTGAACTCCACGTGACTGCAACCTTTTTGTTTTAATTAGCTTGTCAGCAATTGTTTCTAGATCAGCTAATTGCAGGTTTCGCGTGCGTAGACACCAGGGCGCATATTTTGCGGATTTTAGAGTAATAATTTTCGAATTGGTTTAGTTTCGGTTTTTAAAATCACACTCCCTCAGTGTGATCTTAGAAAGCTTCTTCGAAGTAATTTAATTTTAGAGAAGAAGATTGATTTACAAAATCAGTTCGACGTCAATATTTGATATAGCAGTGTAATTGCAAAAATAATGTAGAAGTAGGCCGGGATTTGATAAAATGATAAAATACATTGGTTGTGCGGTTGTGAAGAGAAAAACACACTTTTATGTTTTGTGTGTTGACTGTTTGGGGCAGAAGAAAATTGGACAAAATTAGGCATTGCTGATTTGAAGCATGTGCAAGGCAAAGTAAAAAAACATGAAAATTCACAAAAACATGAACATAGTTTAGTGGGCTTCTAACTTTAGATAGAGAATACCTATAGCTGCTTGTTTAAGTACTGCTTATGCAGTACTAAAAATATAATCGAGCAGGTATTACTAAAAAATTACACTCAATATCATAAATTCGTTTCTAAATGATAGATCAGTATCAGAACCAGAAGGAGTGGCTTCTAGTGGGCCCTGCGCTCAGACCACCAATTGCGCCCGAGAAGATGCCTCAAGGATGCCGGTCTTTCTTAAGAAAGTCCGCCTCTTCTTCAGACTAACACGATGCACTGAATCTGGCTCGATCAGCGTGGCAGTGTGAGGTCTCATCGCCCTCCATGCACCATCTATATTCCCCTGCCGCTGCAATTCTCAGCAGAGTCAGGCGCCATCTAAGCCTACAAGTGCCCTATGTAGAATCCTACCAGTGCTCTGCACTCCTTCCTTGGTAGGCCCATCAACTCCCTGGCCAGACTCTTCGCGGGCTCACGTACCATGAGCCTCGTTCGTCTGATTGATCCTCAGAGCCGTCCACCATACCTCTTCGGCCCGACCCTCCGTCCAGGTCTCCAAAGCTCTTTTGCGAATACGTTGGGCAATTCCCACACAGGGATCAGGACCTAAGTATCTACGTGCGGAGACTTCTCTGTCTAAAGAGTCAGTGGCCTCGTTTCTTGCTTCACCCAAGTATCTTGGTACCCAGGCCAGCGTAACATTTTTGGGAAGAGCCCCTAGTGGAAGCCTGTCTGTGTCCCTCCACATCCTCACATCAGCCAATACCATGGATGTTCTAGCCCCCTTATGCCTCACCCAGTTCACCGACGGATGCATACCCACCAGCGCCTCCAGAGCTCTTGTGGGCGATCGTCCGTAGCGATGATCGTCCTATAGATCCACAACATAGTTAGCGGCCAAAGTACCCGCCGCGGTCTTGAGTCGAATGTGTTCCTGAAAGGTCAGTTTAGGGTCCAACCAAACACCCAGATACTTGACGCATTTCTTAGCCAGAAGAAGGGTCGCTTCGAATGTGATATTGGGAGAGACCTCCAGCTTCCTTTTCCTGATAAAGATATCCATCTCTACCTTAATTATAGTACGATCTCGTAAAGGTGTCCTATATGAGCCCACCCCCCTAAAAATAGATCCACGAACCGCCACGGACCAGGAACATTTTCCCCAGGTAATGCTAGTTAGAAGGAAACAAATTATAACAGTTATAACTTACACTATGATTCATAACACAACTTGGACATAGGATGAATTAACTAAGAAGCATAAATTATATAGTAGAAGAAATCCACATTTCAGTTCAAGATATATTGATTGAACGATGTCATTATAAAGATGTATAAAATTATACTGTTCGGCATATTGAAATTTTGTCGCTGCCTGTTTTTTTTTTGGTTGTTTTGTGTCTAATTTAATTTGCTGATTTCAAATATGATCTTGATGACATGAATTTGGCAAATTTAAAATCACATTTTGTACAAAAAATACTTTATTTCGGACTTAAAAAAAATATACTATCAAAGAATTTATTTTGTTGGCTATTTTAATCTGTATTAGCTGGGATCGGTTTCCTGTTTGAGAATCCAATAGTCGGCCAACGACATGTTTGTGGTCCATTTTCAACTGTACCGCCTTTCGATTCGAGCAATTTGCTGGTGAGATCTTTCTCCGTGTTCATCTGAAACTGCACCTAACTTTCAGGTAAGAATACCAAATGCAAGTGAAGAAAATGCAGCTTAAGCAACATGTTGCAGCCTAATTACTTATAAAATTGGATAAGTTCTTCAACTAATTCTGTATAATTTTCCGATTTCTTATTTCCTAGGAAGTTGCTACACATATTTTTGGAGGCAGTCTACGCCCTACTTTCTTTCTAGAAGTGCAGTTTCAAAATTATTGTCCTGCATAAGTTCTCGTATTTGAATTGCCTCAAGTATACGCGAGAATTTCTCTTTCAAGTAAACAAAAACATTTCCTTCTGTATTAATGGCTCTAACAAAAATTTTTATAAGCTCTAGTTTTATATGCAGACGACGTAAAGATATTTTCTGCTGCTCATTAAGGACGTTTTTCAGACCGGAAACAATGTTTTCACGTTTCGGTCAATCTTTAACTCCATAATGTTGGTTTCTAGCTCTGATGCTGCCCCATTCACCTAAAAGGCAACAATATTTAGTATAGCCACTACAATTATCTACGTAGATCAACAACTTTTAAATCAGCACACATATTCCATTTATGATCTTGGTACTTAAGGATTCGAAGTAATAATAGATAGATGGCATAATTGTCTTGTACTGTCTTACATATATTACAGAAAACCCTGCGATTTTTGTTAAGAAAAAATAACAATCATCAACGTGGTTCTGAGGTTTCCGCCAAATCGTTGGCATACCAAATTTCATAGCTTTGTGAGTATCAATTAACTGACCCGTTAGGGTTCTAGTGCCAGTATTGCTACAAATTTTTGGAGCCCAAACTTTATCTTGATCTCCAACTTTACAACCAAAAGCTTTTTATAATATACAAGTGAGCTTAAAGCTTTTCGTTTCGCTTTCAGGGTCACTTCAACACTTCACGTTGTATGTAACAGAAATAGTTCGGTTTGTTGGCACAGAGTCGCAAGGGCATCGTTTATGCGCAATCAAAATAATAGCAATAAAAACACTACAAAAAAAAATTCTTTTAGCAAAAAGTTCTGCTTGGTCTAAACCTAGAATGAAATAATTAAATCAAATTTTTGCAGTGGTATACAAGGATGTCAAAAAATATGGATTTTGCTCAATAATAAATTACCTTTATTTTTGACAATATCCACAATTTTTATAAAAAAAGTTGATCAGGAATTAAAACTATATTCAAATATGCACTTACATTAAAATTTATTTACCATGAAAAGTCAGATTTTATTCTTTTTTACAAACTTTACTGCAATGATAAATTGCTTTTAATTTTGTTACTTTCAATAAAGAACATGAAACATGATTATTTTTCCGTTTCTTAATATGTTTTCTAATAATTTTGCAATTTAGATACGTAATGAATGCACAACAATCATTTATTTTGCAAATAGGAAACTACGTACAAATAATGACATTTATTACGCTCTTTTTGTCCTTCTAATGGCGCAAACCTTCAATCCAGCTTAGAAGGAACTGGGAGTGAATAATTTCAAATCAAAAGAAAAATTTTAATTTTGAGAATTTAAAATTAGATATTGAATGAAATAAAGAAATAAAGTATGTCAATGCGTAGGCTAAAACGAGTAGTCGCCGAGCGTTTAAATTAGGCCCTAGCTCAAATGCCGGAGAGTAGGGTGCGGGTTGATTTATTTAAGGCGCCACGGGCTTTTAGACAGCACAAGCGAGAATTACCCCAAAGTTAAAATATGGAACTCGTTTTAGCATAAGCTTCGCGACAAAATAAATGAATACTTATAATTCGTTATTTATTTCTATCAGGAAAATCGATCAATAAAAGAATAAAAATTAAGTTAGAATATTAGATTAAATATATATTCCAGCAATTTATCAGTAATAATAACGGAAAAATAATTACCCAGAAATTAGTCAGACATCAAAGTCGGTATAAAGCAAGTAACCGAAAACTAAAATCGATGAGAATAATATTCAAAAATTAATCATAAATAACTAAAGTAAACGATGAACAAATACTCGAATATTAATCAAAGGTAAGTCAAGAACGATTCAATTATTGAGCGCAAAATAATAAAAGAAACAGATACCTACTGTAATGGGCCTTTCCTTCAGAGTCACGATTTAAAAAAAATCAATTAAATAAAACAGGTAATTAAACAAACAAAGGATTGATTTTATTACCTAACAATAAAATATCACATCTGGTCAGGAGGGAGAAAAGAAAATTAAGTTGAAGAAAATCTCAGTAGTCAATTCTTATGGTTACTGTTCACTTAAAGGTAGGCTTTATTCGGTGAAAATAATTCACACGCTTACTCTAAACAAATTCCGAAATATTTAAATGTAATTGATGATGATCGCTTAAAGCATTAATAAAAAAGAACATCAGTAAGAAATGTTGAAAGCCAGCGATACTGTGAATAACTTCTGGTTATAAGTAAGTTCAATTAGCTTCAAGTTCAAGACTAATTAACGGTTATCGAATCATGATCCGTCACATATGCCGTATAACTACCTAACTATGGATATTCAGTTCAGTTAAGTTTCGTTGATAACTGCCGCAAAACAATATATACATAAACTAGTTAGACCTGGCGTTATTATAGCCACCAATTAATTACAGACCTTAGCGTATAGCAATTTACTCCACGGTCAAGTTACCACTAAGACAAAGATAATAAACAATCTGTTCGAGTAAAGAAAATCAAAGGTCGCAATAAAAAAAAACATTAAAAATAACGCAAAGTCCACTAGGAAACTTTAAAACATCGCCGACATGTTGTTATTTCAATTTCTTTGTTACGTTATGTACTAAAGTTTGAAAAACGGAAACATCTTGTTTTGTTAAATAACATAATATTGCGAACATTCCTGAAACGATTTTACTGCAACGAAATAATTACGTTAATGGAAACTACTAATAATAAACGCCCTAAAAACGTATCCTAAATTACGCAACAGTGTTGTTCTATAATTTTTAGCTATAACATACTAGTGCCGTTACTTTAGCCAACAACATAACCCTAAAAAAATGTTTTGTTTATTGTTTCTCTAGTATTGTCGTTGCAACGTACCGTGTTCTTCAGAGCTTTTTTTTCTGAATTTTCTGTTAATAATACTCTTTCTTCAACAAGATGTATCATCATAAGGTAAGTAACCTACCTAGATTACTTATGTGTATAGCAGCCTGTAGCAAGATACAAGGTTAGCTGAAGGCTCTATCGCAATCCTGGATATGTGTAACTACCTACCTATACATGTTGTGTGCATGTGGTTTGTTGCACAATCAGTTGATCAATTGAATGAAGCATTGGTAGTTAATTACACAAATTTGCCGCAACATAGATGATTAAAAAAAAATAAAATGGAAATTGCTCACTTGGCCGATGAGTAACTCCTCAGGCAGCTTCCAGAAAGAACTGCTCACGGTAGGAAGTAGACTTCCTTGACAGGCGAAGGACTGCACGGCTCTATACAGCGTCTCGTAGATAACAAAGAACAACTCGACGTAGTAGTAACCCCAACGGTAGTCCCCTGTGAAAGAACACCTATTCAAGGTACTACACGTAACTCTTAATGGACGAGCATTATAACACGGTGATCAAAATCAACCATCAAAGAAAAAGAGAAATCAGAAAAAAACAATAATTTACCTGTGTAGGGGGGTAGCTAGTTGCATAATGCTAGACGGCTCTAAGCTTCTGTAAGAGATTAAAAAGGGAATTAAAAATCCGCCCACGTGCGTCACAAAATGATGGTGTTCTCAGAGAGACAAAAAAGGAAGCACAAAAACTCAACTCACCTTGCAAAGCAGCACTCAAATCCCACAAAGGGCAGTTTCAGACACCAACACTTAAGAAAAGATAAGGCACAACTAAAAACTGAAACTGTTAAAATGACCCTGCCAGAAAAATCCCATTAACAGGTGAAAATCATAATTGACTCCCACCGGCGCGGCGTCTGCTTGACTCCGTTCGTCGTAAAAGAGTGACCCAAGCGACCGAAAACCAAAGAACAGCATCGCACGAAGATTCCCACCTCGGCAGAAACTCTCTCAACCAATGAACTTCCAGCATGGTTGATCACATGTTCTCCTCAATAATTCATCCAAGGGAATTAAGCGATACAAACCTGGGATTTCACTGCACAGGCATCCCCAAAAAAACTACCCAGAATAGCCAAAAGGACACTGTCAAAGCCACTCCAACCAATAGAATTTCCTAGTTTTCCAGGGATAATTATTTACTGCGCGCGCGATGAAACTTGATAGCCAACCCCCAGTACGTACTACGAAAATATTAGACGGCCATCGATTCTAATTTCACACGCTAAATTCAATTTGTTGAAGATCGAATCGTTTAGGAGCGCGGGTTTATTCAAATTTCTCAGCCGGCATAACTACGAGGATCTTCCCGTTATTACCTGCGAATGCGTTCGGGACCATGTGAAGGGTGACAAATTCTAGGGTGATTTACGCATCGATATACGCCGGACAAAACGGCATGTGACACATTAATGGAAATAAATATATTTTAATTAGCTCCTTCCATTCATACCTCGACATAGCCACCCTCTCTTTCGAAACATTTAGTCATTCTATTGCCCGCAATAGATTTATCATATTTGGAGTAATTTCCTAACATTCTGCAGAAATAATCCTCTTTGCTGGTAAACTTTCTGTTTTAAGTAAGAAATAATCTAGAGGGGGTTAAATCAGATCTAGCAGGCCAAAAAAGATCTGACTATCTTGTATAGCACTTTTCATTGAAAATATGTTGTGTTGTGGCATAAGGCACCATCTTGTTAGAACCAATTTTGTTGACGTTCTTGAAGAGTAGTGCGTCCATAAGGTCGTTGAATTGATTTTGTAAAAAGTCACGTCCTGCATTCATATATTGTCGAAAAAAAGGATAGCCAAACTTTGAAATTACCACACCATACCTTTGTTTTAAACGAATATTGGTCAACAGTCTTTATAGTAATGTTGGGATCAAACCATCAGCGACAATTTTGCGACGAGACAGTTCGATTTGAAGTAAATGTTGCCTCATCGGAAAAAATTATACGTCTTATTAAAACAGGGTTCTCCTCTAATTTCCCTTGAAAAAAAAATTCAAACCGTCTATCACAATCTTTTTCTTTCAATGTGTGAACGAAATATGGTGTATATAGATGATATTTATTTCGTTTTAAAATATTTGCACTGTATTTTTGGTTACATTATTTTGTATTAATGACTTTCTTTAGCGCAATGGCATTGTTGGAAATTCTACGACAGACAGCATTACTTCTAACTCCGTGACCTCTTTGGCAACTAGTTTTGAAAGTTTTTCATTAACTAGTCTTGAATTTATTTACTGTTTTCGTAACCATATTGATTAATTAATAGCTCTATTCGGATGTCTAATGTCACTGCTGCTTCTATATGCATTTTATAATAATCTCCCACAAATAAAACATATTTCAATTTTTCACAACTTAATTACGCTGCCATTTCTATGTATTTAAAAAATACCAACACGTTTTGCCACTCAGTCTGTGACTCAGTCCCAGATAAACCCACACCAGATGCGAAACCTCCCGCCTAAAGGTATGGTTCCGCTTGTGCGTCGGATGCATGCAGTGGCTGCATGCAGCGGTCGCTGCGTTCGACGGAATTACGGAATTACGAACAAGTGGCTCATCTTGTGCGACGCAGTAGTCCGCCGCACAAGATAAACCACTTGTTCGTAATTCCGAATGAGGAGTCTCTCCGTCGAACGCAGCGACTGCTGCGTGCAGCCACTGCATGCGTCCGACGCGCAAGCGGAACCATACCTTAACGCATGAAACAGGAATTCGTTTAAAGCTCCGCCTCCTTGGGATGGCCAGCGACCCCAAGAAATAGGCAGGGCAAGCTCTAGTGTGATTTTAAACGCGAGCCACGCGAGTGTTGTGGTTTAGTCCGAGAGCGTTACGAAAAATAATTCAACTTTATTTTATTTTTATTAAAAATGCCTGGTTATAAGTGCCTTTATTTGAATTGTTCTACTAGAAGCGGTAGCGAAAAATAATTATTTACATTACCCCGCGATCCTGAAAGGCATGTATAAATGTTGTTTAATGCTCACTCCCGCACAACTTATTTCCAAAATTATTGCATATTCTAAAATCGAATAAGCACGAAATTCAATTCAATCTGAAAACTGGCAGATACAATGTTATAGTTAAATCTTTTTTAACTCCAACTAATGTTATAGAGTGTCCTCCAGAATATTGGCCACATATGGGAAATTTTTTTATTATTATGATATCGGAACTTTTGTTTTAACCAATCAATTCTGCATGTCTGACAGTCTAAAAATGCATTTTAACATTGAAAATGTTTCTGTTTTCCTAGTATAGGGCCTCAAATCGTGAAAAAGTGCATGCTACATTTGCCACATTCATGACGTCATACGCGTGAGAGATCGTGTTAAAGTGTGGCAAGTATAACTGGAACAGCGGAAAGAATGCGGACAAAAAATTGGCGCTGTTGACGAGTAACTTTAATATTTTTTGAGAATTAATATTTATACCTATTATTTAGATAAACACATAATTTAATATACTACATTAACTCATTGAAAATAAAAAGTAATATCCAAACTGGAACTTTACTATTACTACAACTTTAATTCATAATCTATTTTACACATTATCAATTTAAATAAATTTGCGACATTTATATCTATTTGCCCGATACATCCGGCAACAGGTGCTTCAAGTTCCCCTCGTCCTCGTGACAAAGTGCATCAAGGCGATTGGCTGCAAGCCATTTTTCCTCTCTTCGCTCCTCAAACGTCGCTGTTCCAAATAAGTTTGCCACACTTTAGTTTGTTTATTTAAACCTTAATTTGATTATAACATATCGGAATCGTTTCAAATGACTAAAATAAATTGGAACTAACTGAAACTAACCGAAAGTTTATTAAACGACTAACCAAAACTAACCAAATGCCCCAAAACGGGCTAAAACATACCGGAACAGGTTACAAAAATTAAAATAAGTAAGAACTAACCAAAACGAACCGAACTTTGGCGACTAATGAAAACAAACCACATTAATGTTTGATTATAACGAATCGGAACCGGTTCAAGTGACTCAAATAATTTGGAACTAACTGAACCCGAAAGTTGATTGAATGACTAACCAAAGACAACTAAAAACACCAAAACTGGCTAAAACTTATCAGAACATATTACAAGTGTTAAGGTAAGTTAAAACTAACCCAAATTAACCGAATTTTGGCGACTAACCAAATCTAACCAAAAATATTAAAATTGCTTACAACGTATCGGAAAATGACTAAAATATATTAAAACTAACAGAACTTTACCGAAAGTTGATTGAACGACTAACTAACCAAAAGTAACCAAAAACACCAAAACGGGATACAACGCATCGAAATAGATTAAAGATATTGAAGTAAGTTAAAACTAACCCAAATTATCCGAATTTTGGTGACTAACTAAAACTAACCAGAAACATTAAAAATGCCTATAACGTCTCAGAACCGGTCCAAATGACTAAAATAAATTGGAACTAACAGAATTTTACCTAAAGTTTATTGAACGACTAACCAAAACTAACCATTAGTAACTAAAAGCATCAAAAAAACGTATCGAAATAGAATCGAAATATTGAAGTAAGTTAAAATTAACCCAAATTAACCGAATTTTGTTAACTAACCAAAAATAACCGAAAACACTAAAAATGATTAAAATAAATTAAAACTGCCTGAAATTAATTGACAGTTGATTGAACGACTAACCAAAAGCACCAGAAAGGGCTGAAACATATTGGAACATATTAAAAATGTTAAAGTAAATTGAAACTAACTTTAATTATCCGGGCGACTAACTAAAATTAACCAAAACATTAAAATTCGTTATAACGTATCGGATCCGGTTCAAATGACTGAAATAAATTAAAACTAACTAACACTAGTCAAAAGCTGATTGAATGACTAACCAAAACTAATCAAAAGTAACCATAAACACCAAAAAGGGCCAAAATGTATCGGAAATGATTAAAGGTATTAAAATAAGTAACTAAACCAAATTAACTAAATGGCGACTAACTAAAATTAACCAACACAATAAAATTGGTTATAAAGTATTGGATCCGGTTCAATTGACTAAAATAAATTGGAACTGGCTGAAAGTAACCGATTGTTGATTGAATGTCTAACTAAAACTAACCAAAGGTAAATAAAAGCATCAAAACCGGCTAAAACGTATCGAAATAGATTAAAAATATGGAAGTAAGTTAAAATTAATACAAATTAACCGAATTTTGGTGATTAACCAAAAACACTAAAATTGGGTATAACGTATCGGAACTGGTTCAAATGACTAAAATAAATTAAAACTGACTGAAATTAGCCGAAAGTTGATTGAATGACTTACCAAAACTAACCAAAAGTAACGAAAAACACTAAAAAGGGTTAAAACACATTAGAACAGATTTAAAATATTGAGGTACCGTTGAAGCGATCTTAAATTAACCAAATTTTGCGACCAATTAAAATTAACCAAAAACATTAAAATTGGTTATAACGTATCGGAATCGCTTCAAAGACTAAAATAAATGAAAAGTAGCTAACACTAATCGAAAGCTGATTGAATAACTAACCAAAACTAATCACAAGTAACCAAAAACCGATTTCGATACGGTATAATCAATTTGAATATTTTTGTTAATTTTAGTTTGTCATCAAAATTCAGCTAATTTAAGTCAATTTTAACTTACTTTAATGTTTTTAATCTGTTTTGATATGTTTTAGCCCTTTCTGGTGCTTTTGGCTATTTTGGTTAGTTTTGGTTAGTCATTCAATCAACTTTCGGTTAATTTCAGTTAGTTCCAATTTATATTAGTCATTTGAATCGGGTACGATACGTTATAACCTGTTTAAATGTTTTTGGTCAATTTAAGTTGCCAAATTTCGGTTAGCTTCAACTTACTTTAATATTTTTAATCTGTGCCTATACGATTTAGCACTTTTTGGTGCTTTTAAATACATTTGGTTAGTTTTGGTTAATGGTCCAATCAATTTTCGGTTGATTTCAGTTAGTTTTAATTTACTTCAGTCATTTGAACCAGTTCCGATACGTTATAACCAATTTTAATGTATTTGGTTAGTTTAGGTTAGTCACCAATATTCGGTTAATTTGGGTTAGTCTTAAATTACTTTAATATTTTGAATCTGTTCCGATACATTTTACCCCGTTTTGGTGGTTTTATTTGCGTTATTCAATCAACTTACGGTTACTTTTAGCTAGTAGTTCCAATTTAAGTTGGTCGTTTGAATCGCTTCCGATATGTTATAATCAAATTTAATGTTTTTGGTTACTTTTGGATAGTCCTTAAAATTTGGCTCGTTTTGGTTAGTTTTAACTTATTTGAATGTTTGTTCCGATACGTTTTAGCCCGTTTTGGTGCTTTTGGTTACTTTTGGCTAGTTTTGGTTAGTCGTTCAATCAACTTTCGGTTAGTTTGTTTCAGTTAGTTCCAATTTATTTTAGTCATTTGAACCGATTCCGATACCTTATGATCAAATTTAAGTTTAAATAAACAAACTAACACGATGATATCTCATGCGTATGACGTCATGTGGCAAATGTATCATGCACTTTTCCACGATTTGAGGCCCTTAGGATAACAGAAACATTTTCAATGTTAAAATAACCTTAAATCGGCATAGATTAAAGCGGAATTTCTGTAAAAAAGTCAGTGCAGCCATAATAACACAAGATTTCCATGACCGCTTGTTGGGAAAAAAAGGATGTGAATGGCTATTGCTAATTTTAATTTTTCCTGAACCAGTCCACCAGCAAAACACGTTTTCATTTAATTGGGCAGACCAACTATTTTAATTTTGAAGAACAATTTTATAATCATACCCAGATTATCTGGTGCAGGCCGCGTGTAACCGCCACGTCAAGGTTAAAGTTGGCTGGCGAGGAATTTGCCGATCTTTTGCGTCTGGTGTGGGTTTATCTGGGACTCAGTGTTAAACATTTCCTGTCAGGGGCTGCTATTGTAGATAACTGTCGAAAAATTAAAAATAGTGTATTACATGACGAGTGTTGAAAAGTATACTAGTTTTCAAATGAGGATGTTATTTAGCACGAGGTTAGCCGAGTGCGGAAATCCTCCGAGATTGAAAACTTACTTTCAGAAGAGTAATGGACACTAATTTTTCTACGACCACCTATGAAAAAGACATAAAAAACTCTTAAGATTTTTAAGAGAACGATCAATAACGTCAACCGTTTTCCAGTTTCTTTTAGATTTTTCAGCTTCGTTAGAGTCACTAAACTAGCACTTGTGCTGTTTACACCCTGGAGCCAGAGCTGAAGCGGCTCTGTTTTCCAAAAAGTTGTGCATTGTGGCGGAGAAAAAAGCAAACATTTGTAAGATAAATATGACTATATCTACATCAAACGATCAATAATATCACACGCGTGTTGAAACATTAGATAAAATAAAATAATAAAGTAGCCTTAGATTGAAACCCACTATTTAATACGTGTGTTAAGAAGTACTCGTCACTTGATGACGTGACCGTCATGTCATCCACATCTGTCAAGTCAAAATATCAAATCAAATATTCTGTCAAATTGACAGCCACTGCCGCTGATTCAAATAGAGCTATGTTGAAATTACTTTTTCATAATACCTCTCTGAAAATCATTTTCGACGTCTCTGTAGAACAAAGAAAGTAACTCTTTTCGGTGCGCCCGTACGGGAGAAATTTTCCCGCTTCCTAATTTTAAGTGCTAAATTTGCAGTTATTTAGTCACAAAATAAGCATAAAGAATAATAAATTGAGTTAAAATTATACAGCGATGCAGTCTACAAGTTTAATCTAGTACATTTTAGCGTCAATAGTCTAATTTGAAGTACAATTATTTTATTTATTCTAACCTTACTTGTCACAAATACCTTAAAATTAGAAATTAGCTGCATAGCTACCTATTCAATTACAACAAAGCATACAAACACATTTTCATAGCAACACTTGATGAATATTAGATAAATACCTGTGTCTTGCTTGTCTTGAAAGTTTGACGTTTGCTTACATTTTAATACAACATGTATTATGACATGATTTTGGATACGTAAAATTATAATAATTTTATGTTTATGTTTTGATTTCAGAGAGGTATTATGAAAAATATCGTTCATTACACGTCCAGAAACAGCTTTTCCTGTGCTTGCACGACTTCCTGTGTTCTGAAAGAAACTGTCATGCGCGCACCGGAAAAGCCTAGTGTCCGGACTGGTAATGAAATATATTATTCAACAAGTGTATTGAAAAAATTTTCAACACATGTGTGATATTAAGCATTTTCCAGCTAGGTTAACTCTGCTCTTTTTCTCATTTTAATAGGGAATTGTAAGAAAAGATCGTTTTTAACGCAAATGGATATGATTGCATATTTGACTGTAGTTGAGTCAATTATGATTAGGGTTTCCAAGTTTCCTCCTGTCGGGAGGGCAGTCCTTCTTTACGTTGACTCCTCCTTTCTCCCTTGTCATCGAAATGTGCTCCTTCTCCACTATTATAATATTATTGCAAAAAAATATAAAAAAATAATAATAAAATAGCAAATCAATTTCAAACCATGTTTCCGCTGCTAATAGTTATTTGTGTATTTAGAGCGCAAAGTAACGGATTGCCGCTTGAGAAAGAATGTTACTGCGCGACGCGTAGCGGAGCGCAGTAATCTTTCGAAAACGGCAATCTTACTTTGTGCTCGAAAAACACACAGAACTTTTTCTACAGCCCCATTTTGTAAAATTAAATGAACATTTTTCTCTATACTTATTCTGAAATTTGCAAATGACTGTCAGTTTTGACATATTATGTTCGGGCTTCGGGCATATTTAGAACAGGAGTGCCAGCAACAAACTGTAATAAACGCACGACTGTCATTTATTTATCTTCGGTTTCCATGACCATTCATAGCACACTAGAAGGAAAAAGTGAGATTTTCCTTTTCCATGTTCGCGCTAGAGCGCAAAATAAGGATCCACGGCATTCGTCGATTTTGCGTTTTCATTTCAATTTAGTATTTAGTTATTTTGCGCGCGGCTGTAGAAAAAATATTTTTCGTGTTCAAATAGTAGTTCCATAGTGCCATTTGAAATTTGGCACAGCGGCCTCTGAGTGGCGTCAAATTATATTCGATGGAGTACATGTCTATTCTATTATATACGTAGATCTCTTACACTTCGGGTTTATATTAGACGGTTTCGGTTAGTTGTTTAGGTATATTTCGCGCCTTATGGCAGTTATAAATTTTAATAAAGGGGTATTTTCGAAATTTCAGTTATCGCCGAATAAAGAATGCCATAAAATCTCAACCGCGCCCAAATTTGATACAAATCTTTTTTAAATTTAAGTTTGTGCTCATGCGATAGGTAATGCCAAGCTCGATTTCCACAGAAGCGGAGTTAAAAATGAATTTTTATTTAACAAATAGGCCCGTCTTGAAGTGGGGTATTTTTGGTAGGTACCCCTTCTGGATTTTTAGACAAAGGATATTTTCAAACACTATATAGAAAAGGGGTATTGTATCCAAAAAAGGAGTACGTCTGGCAAGCCTAATCCAACATGTTTTTCCTCGAATTGATCTCCATTTTAAAAGTTAACCATCGAGCATCGAGTTAACCTCGTTGTTTTTGTTATTCAAGTAAGTACAGGCGACAAGTGTTTATTTTATTTTTGGAAGTGAAACTTCATTAGCGAGGGTAGTAAATCCGACAAAATTTACACCCTTCCCCCCCCCCCCCTTCTCCCTTTTAGCCAGGAGGGGGAGGAGAAGGAAAAACTTAAATAATTAAATTCGGGAGAACGGGTAGAGCTACGGGGTAAAATTTTTATGGTGGGTGCGCCTCATGGGGGACTACCTTTGACCATATGGGGAGGACCGAGGCCCTAATTTAAAGGGGAATTTGGGGAAAAAACCGTTTTTGGTCAATATCTTTCCAACGGAGCCTCGCTCGGGTCGAAAATTTGACAAGCGATGACCCCGTTTCGATAACCCCTTCGCGGGGTCATCTGTGGGGAAGGGAATTATACTTCCACCCTCCACGAATACCCAAAAATTTTCGAAAAAAAAAACTTGAAAAAAACGTAAAATATTGTTCGAAAAGTTAATAAAAATATCATAAAACGAAATAAGAAAAAAATATATTAAAAAAAAAGTTGCCAAGAAGTTGCCAAGCAGTTGACCTATGAGATCGGAGATGACAAAAATAGAAATAGAAAAATGCTTTATGAAGTTGAAAAAAGCGAAAAATGTAATATCTCTTTCAGCAGTTTCACTTCAGGTGTGCGCTTATACAGCACATAATTTTTTTTATGACTTACCTAAAAAACAACCCTAATAATTATTAAAAAATTTAAGCAGTAGGGTGGATAGCTCCTCACCATTTTTCAAAGCCTCGAGCCGCCACTGGAAAAGTCCTCCCTTAGCTCGTGGAAAACTTCGCAACTCTAATTATGATCAACCTTTTTATAACAATTTTCGGTATGGTCAAAAATATACTCTTGAAGCTGATTTTTTTATTTTAAACTTAATCAGCCTATTTTTGGTAAGTGCTTGTTCATTGAATTAAATAATATGCTTTTTTATCGTCTAAAATCCGTTTAAAAACGATTTTAAATAGCAAAATTGTATAAAAATCCGAAAATTCGGACTTTTTTAGGATGATAGCCATGGCTTCGGACGAATTTCTCGTGGATTTTGAAGCGAAAACTCATTTTAAATTCAACCGTCCATTAAAAATAAGCTGTGCTATGAATCCAAGTACACTGCGAATATAATATAATAAAAATAATACTTTTGACGGTTCATTTAATTTAGAATATGCTTTTTTATCGTCTAAAATCCGTTTATTAAAGCGATTTTAAATGACAACATTTTATAATAATACCGCCTAGCGGCTAGAATCAGTTTACACATTTACGTCCCATTTGCCGAGATTTACCCTCATACTGCGGCGTAAGATGTTTACACATCAGAAGGATATTGGCAGTAATAGCTCATTTAACGCACGTGCTTTAATCTGAACTATTTCACTCTGTATGTATATATTACACTCCTACATCGAAAAAAATCTCACTCTGCAATGCTATTTTTATCCCGTATCAAATAATCTATCGAAAACTGTAACAATTAATATTGAGAAATAATTAATCATGTCGCTACAATAATAAGTTAAACGCTTCCGAAAGAGTAGCCTCTGGCAGAAAGTGTCCCCGCCGATATTAATAAAATATTATTTCGTTTATATACACTACACAAAATAATAATTATTGTAATAGTTAGAGCGTGGCAATGTGCAGGCCATATCCATATAGGCAGTTAAGTATAGAAAAATTAAAAAATGAGGGAAACAAGTATATGCGTTTCGCTAAACGGGGAGAATAAAATGCAACTTTCTTATCAGAAGCGAGACAATTTTTATTTATTTTTTTTGCTTAATATGTTACCTAGCTAGCCTAGTAAGGTTATTGATAACAATTTATTACTATGTTCATTTTTGTCTAGGGTATCTGTAATATGAGAAAGGGTAAAGTAAGGTAATTTGGTGATAATTTTCTAAAAAGTGCATTTTGAAAGGTACAACGCTGATATAAATGCTTTCGAGATATTGGAATCAATTTGTAGGTATTTTGGACGTAATTTGTTGCTACTTTTTTACTTTAATACTTTGGGCTTTCTCGTAACAAAAATTTTAATAAAGGCCTTACTTGTACCTACTGGTTATTTGGCGAATGGGTAGTTTATTTGGTGATAGTAGTAAGGTTATTCGGTGATATGAAAAAACATGATAATCTTGAAAGATAACGTAAAAGAATTTTTAAGGATTAAATCTAAACAGAAACATGAAACTTTTGTAGATATACGGCACAATAATCACAGAGGTTCCATAGTCACGCACTCTTTCGTATAGGTTATTTGGTGATACCTGCAATTAAAAAACTTACTATTTTTTATAAAACTATACCCTGTAGCAATACTAGTTGTCCGCCAACTGTATACTACTTTTCATAACTGTAAAAAAAAAAATTTTAACAAATCATTTTCGTTTTGAGACTCGTTTTCTTTTTTTATTCTCAGGAGTGGGTTGTTTCACTTATTAACAGTAATTTTTTTGTGGGTGCTAGAGTTCCTAGAGCACAATGCGAAGTGAATTTGAATACTTAAATATAAATAAATATAAATATAATAAATATATCAGAAATTTGCCCTCACATTTCGCAATCTCTCGCAGACCTCTATCCTGCGACAAATTAAAGAGGCAAATTCTAAAACAATCAGTATATTAATTTTATAATTAAATGAAAATACAAATATGTTTTATGAAATTATTTGAAATGGAGTTTTATCTGATGAATAAATTGACTTAATAATGAAAATTAAAATTAATGTGAAAACAAATTAAAAAGAAATATGAAATGTTACAATATAAGATTGGTCTTTACAATATGTTTATCTTCTGATTGGCTAATGCTTATACGTCCAATTATTCTGTAACCATGCGATCGTCTTGGGACCTCTGCTGGAACCTTTTCTGTCTATTCCCAAGTTAGTATCTATTGGGTTTATCGAGGACTTATTTGGTTCACGAAGTATTGGTTCCCTCAAAGTGGTTCAGTACAGCAAGTGCACGAACACCTGCTGCTTGACAAGCAAGATGTTTTCTTCACCAATCCAGGGGTGTTACATGAAATAGGAAATAAACTAGTCTTAGACCAACGTATATCGCTAATTAAATAAGATGCATGGAAATATCATGTGAACATCAGTGAGAATGTTAAACATATGATGAAACAATATACAAATTAAAAATTTACTGGTAAAAGCAGATATTCAGAAACTTTACTATGTTGAGTTGAGCAGATAATGAGCAAAAATTATAAATAATTACTGTTACTCAAGATTTCCTTTTCTTTACCTTGAAATATAAAATACAAAGGAAAATGATGATTAAAATGTAAAATTCAAAAGAAAATAATAGAATGACGTTCAAATTCAGTGACTCTCGGTAAAATTTAAATAAAAGGTAATTTTAAATTTGGTAATAAATAAATAAATAAATAGAGGTACAACCTCAACAATGAGTCTTATGACTCAAACTAAGTAAGTACTATTACTTTTACTTAGGCTCTTGGCACATAAACGAAAACTGAGCGCAATTGCGCCTCAATTTAATTATTGATAAAGATAATATAATCACTACCTCGCATCCGAGATAGAAATTCAGATAAAAGATAAAACCAGATAAATTTACATATGTGAGATTAACCGCTCATAAATGCAAAATAATGTCGGTTCATCAGGATTGAGACTAGACAAGGTGAATGCTAATAGTTATATTGTGCTTGATGTAACAAATAAAATTAAGAATTTAATTAAATGAACCTGAAAAGAAAAAAAGGTGGAAACCAGCAATACTATGAGGGAAAATTCAGAGAAATTCTACTGAAAATTCAATTTACTACCATTGCAGGAATATATAGAATTTATTCCGAGAATTAACCCAAATAATACTGTTCAATTTGAATGAAAATACGTTAAAAAATGTGCGTGACCACTGAACGATAAAATAATTACGACCTCCCTAAATTTGGACTATGCCTCTTTCAAACTACATGAATTTCATTATGAAAACCGCAAATATTCACCAATAAATCGGTAATATTACCCAAAAGGTCACGACAATAGAAATATTGAAGATATAAGCTAATTAAAACTGGAATATAAAAATGCGAAATTCTTCCTTTAGTCAAATAATACTAAGCGAATTAAAAAAAATAATTAGGGATCTAAAAATGAAAGAATTAGTTTAACATATTGCAAGATGAATTAAATATTTCAAGATTAATAAATCAGCACTCACCCGATCAGTGTCTCAACACCAGATGATCATCTCGTATTCAAAATTCAAGGCGCTGGACAAAATTATGTTTGCTGATGTTTTATTGGCTAATTTACAACATGTGATCAACACTAGAAACCACGTGGCGCAAAGTCATAAAAACACTCAATATTAAATATTAGTAGTATACAACTTTTTCCCAATCGGTACAATTTTTAAAGAAGTTATCTAAAAACATGGTGATTCAGCCGACCCTGGCTAGCCTCTCGAGCTCATGCATCGCCTTGATGCGTCATTACAATTTTGGTTCGTGAGATTTTTGATTACATTGCATTTGGGGTGATAGGGAGAAGGTAAAGACTGGGTGGGTTTGTAATGAGGGATGGCGGAGATGCTCGGACAATTCCGATCGATCTTCCTTACAGGTAAGTCGATTGATCTTTTAATTATCCTATCCTATAATAAAAAAAATTCACGAATTGTAGGTACTAAATAGAGTACTAGCACTCTCAAAATCACTATCCGCACGAAATAAACTCATTAGTGAATAGATGTCACTCGCGAATTAAATATTAAATATCGAGAATAGTTTGCAATTGAATGTATAAATTTAGTGTAGCGGAATGAGCAATTATTCCGTTACAACACCCCTATATGTATTCATGCAAAAATATTATAGCTAAATACAAATATCATCATAAAAAATATTCGAACATTAGCGCATCGAATTCTGCACAAACTATTGAAAAAAGTCATCACAGAGGGCATACACAGCTAAGGTAATTACATCCAAATGGCAAGAGATATTTTTACAAACAAGGCAGCATTTTAAAACCTGAACTATTCTGAAGCCATACATGCCAAAAAATATTATTTTTCTCTACCTCAATACCTCAAACCTTATAATAAAATTCTTCTCGCAAGAAAACACGACATATATTTTCATTCAGACCTGACGTCTGACGTTGCATCATATACATTTTGTTAGCATCTTAGATAGAAATGACAAAGTGGAAAGTGATTGTGAATAATCCATATGGTATTATTATGGCTTTGCATGGCCCTCCGCTCGCTTCGCTCGCTACGTGGGCTCAATCAACAAGAACTAACCAAGTGCTAACTAAAACTAACCCAAGGCTATCCCAAACTAACCCAATTATAAGAATTATTGTTTTTTATTAATTTACCTTTTTTTCTTAATTTTGGGTTAGTTTGGGTTTGCCTTGGGTTAGTTTTGGTTAGCACTTGGTTAGTTCTTGTTGATTGAGCCCCCGTACGGAGCGGAGGGCCATAATAATACCATATGGCTAGTCAGATACCGTCAGCGGCTAGACGAGAGTGGGAGTGTGCAGATGGTGCAGACGGATGAAACAAATGTTTAGCCTAGCCTGATTCAAAACAGTATGCACCATCTACTAACAAAATTTTGAACTGTTTAAGGTACAGATAACTTGTGGTAAGCTAAATATTAAATATCACCAAGACTGTTTTCTCGCGTCCACTTATGTTCAAACCACTTCTTAAAGCAAATTTAAAATATTTATTAGATGACGTCATCAGTTTTGACCGCAAGAATAAAAATATTTGAAACCAGAAACAAAGTGTCCAAAATTACAAATTACAACAGAACCAATACCTAAGAATACTCTTTCGTAAATTCGTTTCGTGTCAGACCATTCATCTAATTCTCATTTACCATCCAAAATGAATGACATTTTGACTTTTATTAATCGCCTTAAGCGAAGCGAATCTTGTTATGGTGGCTGAGAAGCAGCGGAGAACATGTGCCCTTTTTATATTCACTGTTTCAAGAAGGGCACATCAGACCAAATGATTATTTGAAAGAGGTTGCCACAATATTTAGAATATGATTTTTTTGGCCTATTCCAGATGAGCAGATCAACATTTCAAAATTTGCTAACGAAAATTAGAGGACATCTAGTTTCTCCTTATGTTAGGGGTGAGATGCCCATTTCACCAGAAAAGGAAATTTGAATGACCCTGTGGTGGCATAGAAAAGGTGAAGCGCTTTTATCAGCATGCTCAGGAATAATACCTTGCTGATGGTTTCTTATTAGGTCTCTTCTTTCATCTAGTGTCATCTACTACGATATTTCGAAATATAATAGAACTGTTATTGACGTCGATTTCTATGTATTTGAATACACATATGAGTGTTATATAGCCCAAAAAAAATCTAATATAAATATTAACAGCAAATCAATCAGCGACTTCAGCCTATGAACCTCCAATATTCCAACAAAACAAATCTTTACTAGCGTCTAGCCGTTGCGCTTATAACTTTTTATATCATGCTCAGTTGCATTTTATGAAACCTTCTTGACTATTGAATGCAGTAGAATGTATTCACAAAGAAGGGGTAAGCTGGATTTATAGATTGACGTAACATAAGCATAGCATAGACGTAGCATAGCATAAGCACATTACAAGAAATGGTCGATTTATAAAACGGGCTTGTGCTATGTTGCGCCTGAGCCGTAAATCGAAAATACTAACCTTACAAATTTCATAATTTTGTTTAAAATGTTTTAAAGAAGTATATTATAGAGTCTTATGTATATTAATTTATAAATCTTCACCATTCTCAAAAAGAACAAGCATTCATAAAGCCAAAACGCCAAACTTTATTGAACATCGCATATGTCATTCTCTCAAAAGGTAAATATTATTAAAATTCTGTGATTTCATTGGTCGAACATAAGCACATAGCATAAGAAGTTGAATATTGGTCAACTTCTTATGTCAAGCTTATGTTGTGTTTTATGTTATGTCGATCTATAAATTGCCTAACTTGAATATGAATGTTTAACTTCTTATGCTTATGCTATGCTTATGTTATGTCAATCTATAAATCCAGCTGTATTCTTTGTGAATGTATTCGCGGAAACACATGCAAGCTGCTGTATATCCACTATAATACGGCGTTTGTTAAATATATCTTGGTTTTTAGGTAGATAAAGCAAAATATTTCGTAAAAAGTGCATCCAAAGTACGGGCACGTATTACAATAAGTAATATTTCACTTTTCGCATGGCCCTCCGCTCGCTACGAGGCTTCAAGAAAAGGAAACTAACCAGGTGCTAACTAAAACTAACCCAAGACATACCCAAAATCAAGAAAAAAAACTATTTGGAAACAACCTTAAAAAAAATAAAAAAAGCAACGGGGTTTGAACCCTGGCCGTCCATAGCCGCCGAATAGAGACCTAACCATCTAGACCTCTCCACCACTAGGGCTCATGCGGAAAATTGATTGCATCGCGAAGACATAGCGCGAAAGCCACCTACACTAGATGGTGTTGGAGTCAACGAACATCATAAAACGCAACTGCGCATGTCATAAAAAGTTATAAGCGCAACTGCTAGATGCGTCTCAAATCTTTGTCTTTGTATTCTTTCTCGCGTTCTCTTTCTCTGTCTACAACCCATGTCTGGCTTCGGTTCTAAATAAATTGAACCAATTTCGTCATGACGGCATTACTTCATCGCGAGAATGCACTGTTTTGAAACTATTTAAGCCAGGATCAAATAATTTACCCGCGAGAAAACAGCTCAAATTACCTTAATTTACCCTATATATTTTTGTATGCATTCATCCTGTTGACCTCCAACAAGGTGCAACACGTTTTTCAGATTCAATCCAAAAATGAAAGTAAAGATTTTTTTCCAATTAATTAAAAAGACCCTAGCCCCGGAGAGTTGTATTGCAAGCCCGGCCCCTGTCGTGGGGTCGTTTGAGCGCCACCCGTTCTAGCCAACTAAGCGGAAAAAGCTCTGCTGATGTTGTGCAGGGTGGCTAGGTCAGCTCATAAAATCAACCAGTACTTAGTACTTAATTTCAAACTAACAAGAAAACGAGCATATAGGCGGGATTATATTCAATTAACTCAACCTATCAAAAAAAAACAATTTAAGGAACAATATATTTGCTACTAAGTTCTTTCTTTTTTTTTGAAAACAGCAACAATCCATCTGGATAAATTGTTAAACTGAAATGTGGTTAGTTAAAGACAAAAGAATGTTAAATGACTATTAACGTAATGATAAAGTATACAGAGTACAATATGGAGATTGTACGGAGACCAATTCAATTGTTAATACTGGGTTCTGTATGCCTGTAAATACTACTATATAGTGTTCACTTTGACGTTCACTAAGCTAATTACCACTAGGTATGCGTGCGCTAATAGCTGCACCTATTGCAAATGAAGCGATAATACTATGTAGCAATGAATTGCCCCAATAATGAAATCAAAAGACTCGATGAATTAATAAAAGAGCAAAGCAATAAAGCTATTGAAAGCGTGAGTGTCGATGCTTGATTCATATTATAATTAGATAAAATTCAGAGCGGTTATTAATGAATGAAAATAATAAAATTATTGAGCCAACGCTTGACTTTTATTAAAAAGAAAGAAAATTCAGAGCAATCAGACTAACTGGTCCGACAAACCAGTGAATAAATGAAAATAAAATGAATGAGCTCTCTCAGAGCTTGGCGGTCAATGTTTGATTAATATTAAAGGAGGAAAACTAAGAGCGATTATATTAAACAGATAAACAAACGATAAAGCTTCGGTACAATACCCCAAATCCGGTCGTCGAACTCTGTGGAGGCGCCGGGCACTTATAGATACCTCAGGAATTGGCTCTCGATGGTCCCGAGGGAAGATCCAGCCGAGGTCTCGATAGCATGGGTCGAGATAAGTGCTGCTGGTAAAGCCTGCTTCCAACCCACTAGAACAGGGTGACTCTAGCAGCAGGAAAAGGTCTCACTCCGGAAAAAGGTGGTCGTCCTCCGGAAAAAGCCCTGAAATAATCCAGAGCCCATTAAACGAAGCCCTCTTTCTTCAATAAAAATCATAGGGAGGGCTATGAATATATTTTCTTTATAAAACAAATTCCCCCAAAAAAAGAATTATCCATGAATTTTCAATGACCATCTGCAAATAAAAGGTACCAAGGTTCAGACAACATGAATATAAAAAAAGATAGGGATGAATCACCCCTAAAAGAATATATAAACTTCCCCATATGATCAAAATAAAAGTTACATTAAAATAAAAATTCGAATTAGAAAAAAAATGGAGTAGATAAGATAACATGTGGGACGCAAAAGCAAATGGTGGTATGCACAAAAAAAGATAACATAGTTAAGCAATTTAATCATTAATTTATGCAAAACAGTAGCAATAATTTCCTCGATCGGGTGTGTGTGAGTGCTAACTATGCGAGATTCCACGATCCCGGTCTTATATGACGATCGTGGAAGCCTCTATAAATAATGGAAAAAAACCGTTATAGTCAAAACCGATCTTATCGTGCGGGTCCAAAGATCACAATTTTCAGTAAAAACTTCATTCGTGGCAGATTTTGCGTGTGAAATCTGTCAAAGGAATAACATTTAATGAAAAATGGGACCTTTGGACCCGCACGATAACACCGCTTTTTACTATAGCATCATGGCGTTCGCGCGCTTCACAAGCAATAGAAAAAGAAATCCAGAGAAAATGCTTACCTATACAGCTGCATCTAGATCCCGATTAATCGGTCGAGTTAAAACACAAACAGATTATCAACACAATAAATCCCCAAAGACAATTCAAATAATTGAATCACAATAAAATGTTGAGTCACTACGACTGCACTATCAAACGTTCTTCTCGCCTTGAAAGGGAATCTTAGAAGAACGTTCGATTGTCAATTTGCCTTTCTCGTTCTACGAGATCCACGCCACGTCAAGTTATAGCTAGTAGTGATGAGCGGAAACATGCCGAGTGGTTCGATACAAGGAATAATTTTAAGATAAGAAACGACCGAGTTCTCGTTTATTATGAGGGTAACAAACGGCGGAGGCCACAATTAATTCATTGAAATCAAAAATGCAAATATAATAAGTGGTAAATTCCAACTACTTCGAACAATCGAAGGTCACAAAAAGTGCACCTACACTAAAATATGAATCGACAAATTTCATGCAGCTTATTTGCAGGTTTTATTAACAGAATTCCTTAAAGATATAAAACGGTTGGCTGGCGGTTCCACGATAATGCAATATAAATCAAACCAAGCTATTCTAATAATATTGTACATGGCTTATCAACTAAAATAAATAGTCACAACGTGTTATAAAAGCTAATACAAATATAGCGTTAACCTATACTTTATATATAGTTAATTTTACATTAAGAAAAGCGGCAATTTCAAGCGAATTATTAGCAAATCGAAACATTAAATTCAGAATTAATAAACCGATGAGTGCAAAATACAGCATCTTTTTTCCCTAAATGCGGCATATAAATGAAATTTTAAATATATTCTGACATTGGCAAAATCGAACTGTCACAAAGGTGACTTAGAACCACTCATCATTTCATTAGCGTGATAGCATTGAACGGACATTTAATTCGTGCATATTCTAACAATTTCATCAAAATGTGCATCGACTGTGTAGCCTACCAATAAAACAATGTAAACGCAGCTAGTTTAAGGGCAAGAAACCGATCAGCATAGAAGAACTGCCCGGATCACAACATCAGAGTTGCGCGCGAACCACATTGTTCGCAAAAACCATATCTTTATGGTCCAACGAATTGTTTTCAACTGGTCTCGTAGCGCAGTGGTCAGATACTGTGCTTGTAATACGGCGGCCCTTTATGCTTGTTTTATTTTTAAAATTTGGGTTAGTTTTGTTTGATTGCACCCCGGAGCGAGCGGAGAGCCATGTGTGAAATGAAATATTAGATATTCTAAAATAGTAAAGAAACGCTCAATGCCGGTTGCATGTACTTACTACACGTAATGTTTTTCATGATTTCATCATTACTACGCAAGCGCGAAGCTTCCGGCGTAATATTAAAGGGGTGTACGCAGAGCATATATTTTATTATTAAGCATCTACACGAGTTCTTCCGCCTAATGAATCCTGGGCTTTATAAACATTTTCTGACAAGTAGATGCCTTTATGGTCCAGGGAATTGCATTCAGTTGGCCTCGTAGCTCAGTGGTTAGATGCTGTGTTTCTGATACGGCTGCCCGGGTTCGATTCCAATGACAAGACATGTTTTTTAAAGTTATGTTTGTAAAACGTTTATTTTTCTTGATTTTGAGCAGGCCTTTTTTTTGTTAAGACTGGGTATGTTCGTATATTTAAATAACATAAATGTTACTTTTAAAAGACCTACCCAAACTAACCCCAATCATTTTTCAGTTTCTAATTATTATTAAATTTCAATTAATGCGACAACTCTCGCAGACTCTCCCAACCCCCATTCCAATATACTTCGTTGTTATTTGTACAACTCTGAAGGTCTGTGACCGGGGTCTCGGGAACGTCTACTGGATCAGTGGATCAATCGACGGCAACCAGTTATACATAAATTGATTGATTACAAATTTACAACTCCTATCTACTGAAGTCCGCGCACAGGTACATCCGTCGCATCGGGCGGCGCAAGGGCCTTCGGAACCGATCCAGTGAGCGGCCAAGGCGTGCTATGTGTCACATGCACGGTGATCCAGTAGGGGGATGTGTAGACTCGGCCTGGCCGAGTGATGCTCTAGCTCCCCTATGTGATGCCCCGCCTTGATTTGAGCTTCCCCAGAATATCTATTAATTGGCAGAAATTGAGAAACAGATTCTCTGTGATAACCAAAGGCCGCTTCCGGGTCTAATATGAATTCCTCAATGTACTCGCTAGAAGTCAGCGGTGGACTCTGGATTAAAGCTATCCGTTCATCTGATCTACCTCGATTCAGTTCAAGCACCAAGAGCCCATCCACTCTCGGAGACTTTTGGTGCGCGGTTGCCGTCGACTGAGGGGTTCGGAAAGTCACTTTTTATCATAATATTTGTATCTGCTATGTTCCTATCACGGGATGCCAAGTCGTTATCGAGTCGACTTCTTGTTAATTTTTAGACAACGTCCAACCCGTAAACTGATCTCACTGTCAGTCTGGAGGGAACGAAGGTGGGCCCACCAAAGCCTTCAATGCTATTCAAGGGAAATTGTAGATAGCAGCCACCACAGGACGTATGTTAACAACAGACTGAATTAAATACAACACAAGATTAGTGGGCAATAACCGGAAATTTAGAACACCCTATAGATATATAGGAGTTCCGACTGATTGTGGACTACAAAATTAACTCAAGAGTTCAAAATAAATTAGAATAAAACTTCGGATAACTTTCTCCCTTAGGAGGCCGAAACGTTAATAATCAAATGCTTTGAAGAACAACGGTAGTGGGGAAAGGTTCCCAAGGGGGTCTACTTGGAGGAGATGCTTATTTTTTATTAACTTGTATGTCGATGTACAAAATTTCAATTTTGACGAATCCTTATAAGAAGTCTTTACAAAGTACCGGAAGTGCTTAGCAGGGAGGATTAAAAGGTAGTAGCCAGTAGTTGTAACGCAAAATATCTACGACTCTAACATAACCCTATCTCCTAAACTTGGCTAAGCCTTATACAAAAATCAATAATTCGAATGATTACTAATTTGAACAATCGAGACACCCGGTATAATTGGATTCAAATTCTGATAAATCCCTATGCCAACTGAAGAAGCCTTATTCATCTACTACGAGAGTTCAACTCTAATCTAGTATTTTTGGAAAAACAAGTTTTATTTGGATTTTTCTTTAACAATTTCTGACTAATGACTTAAGATATTTTAATTAATATTTAACAAGTATTAGTGTCTTTAGTTTTTTGGGTCTTCTCTGTTCGAAGCCTTAAGGGTTCTGCAAAGCCGATTTCCATAGCAATTTAACAAGGATCGCACTAAAGTCGTCTTTTGAGCACGTCGGGCGCTCGTCGCGAGTTTTTGGTTACGATACGATGGAAGTCGCTCATGGAGGGCTTTTAAAAATCCTAGTTTCTTGGGGCTTTTTGGGGTTGTTTGTTATGTGTTATATGCCAATCCCTGGCAATTTGTCTGATGCTGCTCGGCAGTTTTCTGACAGAAGTTTTGTATAAGTCGGGGGCAGTGGCGGCCCGCGGCTTTGAAAAGTGGGGAAGAGGTACCGACATCGACAGAAGGAACAGCGCCGCAGGCGAAAATTTTTTGGGGTCCACGCCCAAACTGTCAAAATTAGTTAATAATTTTTACCGGTATTTTTTAGGTAAATCATCAAAAAATAAAATATATTCATATTGTATTAGCAACAAAATGATTTGTTGCTAATACAAATCACATGTCTACGAAAAACACACTAAAACTAGAATATATAGAAAATATCTCTTGTATAATACTATAATGGATCAACCGTGAAATGTAAATAAAAAATAATTTCAAGAATTCACGGCGGAATGTCCCCTAATAAACTCGCAATAAACGAAACAACGTGCTTTCGCGTTGATCTGAGAATGGAAGTGCTACACGCCAGCTCTTCCAATCATTGCAAACCAAACAAATATACGACCATTACGACGTCATCGTTGTCATGGCAACCAACTAGTTGCGCCTATACTTTTGATGACTCGACGGCTCTCGAGCGAAGCCTCTTCCTTAAAGGTCTACACAAATGATAATGAGATTGTCACTGCTATCGGTGCGTACGCGAAAAGAAATAGACATTTTCATGTGGGTTCACCTCTGTTCTATTCGATAGTGGAGTTAACGGGCAATGTGCAGGTGGCGAGATTCTTGATTCTTGTTCTTGTTTCATGAAGCTTTGATTTTAATATTTGAAAATAATTGAATTATTAGTTATTAGAGGGGTAACGGGAAACAGATTATTCCTAAACTAAGAAAATTTTATCATTGAATCTTAAAATATATTATTTTACTGATGAATGAAGAATGAATAATTGTATTTTTGTATTTTTTTAAATTACATTTTCTTGAGGAAGTGACACTTCCCCTACTTCCGCTGAATAGCCGCCACTGGTCGGGGGAACTTTTTGGGGATTAATGTGTGATTTGTGTATTTAAACCAAACTACTCCCCGGACACGACTCTCAGTGCAGGGACCGTGCTGGTTTTGTATGGTATACGAACTAGTGATAAATAGCCTTTGATGCTTCTGTTGAGATAGCTCCAGTCGCAACAGTGCAACTTCGCTGCCTCCCGTACGCACTTGGCTAACTCATTTTCACTATTCACCCTTAGGCCGAGTAGCTAAAGTATGGTGAAGTTGGGGCTCTCTAGTTCTCGAAACCGATCCCGCTTACTTTCACCCAATGCTTAGCTACGACTAGTTGGAAGAAGAACCATAGAGGCACATACGACGTACGTGAATGGGGGGGACCCAAACAAGTAGGCTGTCTCAAGGTGCTTGCAACTAACCTTTTTTGCGGGGTGTTGCTGTAGAGCGCGCACTACCGTTGAAGGTCTCGTAGAATTTTTGACACTGGACCGCTTGACAAGGCCTCTTCAAGTGCTTAACTGCTGTCTTCAAAAAATTGTCCCCTAATATTCTTCTAAGTTCTGAAATTCTAAAAATCCTAGAAAAACTCGATACTTTCCTTTCTTCAAGATTTTAGAAAATTCGGCCAAGTCCTAATAAGGTTCCAAAATCTCAGAAAAGCTCAATAAATTCGGTAGGAGGCTGATTCGATATCAGTTGAGAGTGCGGGTCCTACAATGCTTTTCCTTCGCTTCGGAACTTCTTTGGCTCGTTCGTAAGCTTCTTAGAGCCCTTTCTTTTTCGAAATTCTCGAAAATTTGGCCCTAATCACCAAAAATCTCGGAAAATCTCATAAATTTCTCAGAGATTGGGGGCTAGGGATTAAATGGATGAATTGGTAGTCCCGTGAAGATTCCTGAAGATCAACGATGGCGTTTCTCGGCTGACCCAAAATGTTTTCTTGCCTTTTCGGGATCTGAACTGCAACTTGCAACTAATTTTAATTTTAATTCTAGCGAGGCACTACAGGGCTTCATACTGGATATTCCCACCCGACCGTGCACAACCAAAGGAAGGCGTTATTAAATGCGGTTAAGTCTAAGCCATAGCCTAAAGAAAACTATAGCTGCGACACTTAAGCGCGGCACCTTTGACAAGCGAGGACCAACTTTATCACTATGTAGTGGGGAGGAAATAAATCAATCTAACTTGACGTCAACCCCCCGGCAATCATTAGTGAAGTGAGCCGTACTCAAATTTTTTGGGAAGTTATATACTAAAATTGGTACTCTCCCCTATTATTTTATTTAAACTTTCATTACAAAATATATGATTTATAAAATACTGTTTATTTCGAGTAGAGAATAACCAATTTTTTGATCCAAAAAGCTGCATAAAGAGAGCAGGATATTTATTTAAACATTACACCTGAAAGAAATAGTTAAAAATGTCTTGAAGTGAAATTAAGAATGGCGAATGTAGATTACTTGTAGTAAGTACAGCATTCTTGAAAGAAAAGTCAATTACCTAAAGAAAAATATAATTGAGTAACATATTATTTTGATAAATTACGATCAATAAATCAACTCATTTATGTAGAAAATTATTTATTTTTTAGCGTTATAACACACATATAATAAATAGAAATTGAAATAAACTCACATGAATAAAACTATAATAGAAGTTAATCTTCAAACATATACAAGATCTATACACAACAAAGTTTTTTTATATGAGATTTTATGTTGCAGAAGTAGTTACGGTTTTAGACGAACTTGTGAGGATCTGCAATAATAATTTTGAAAATTTTGATTTATCTAGTTGTTCTCTTTTAAGCTTAAAAAAGATCTTATATAAGTACATAATTTTGTTTTATATAGATTCTTAGCTACCTGCACAATTTTATAAACATATTATGTACGATTTTGCATATTTTTTCGAAACCATTTTTTCATTTTATTCGCTAGATAAAAATATTGTCAAGATGGTGAAATGAAAGTAAATTTTTGATCTGGCTATAGTTCACGAACTAGTTTATGCATGAAGTGCACAATTACGCTAAATCGGAGCAACATGTACCGTGCGTTCAATTAATCTTGATAACATTTTGATTCGCTGTAACTTTTTTCTTTTTAAAGATGTCAAGTTAAACAAAAAAGCAAAATGTAGGGTTGGTAGCCAAGTTTTTTTCTACGTTACATATAAAACAAAACACTAACGATTTTCTGACATATCAGCCTACTCTATATTTTTTTAAATGGAACACCCTGTATATTACTACATTTTTGGAATCTCTAGAGAAGTCTAAACACATTTCGTGTATAATATCCTATACCTATCTTTTCTTTAGGTGTTTACGAAATATTGACAGTTGAAAGTCGTGCATTTTGACATTTTGATAGGCTTTAAAATCTAAGCCGCATGAGAGCAAAGAAAACGGTTTGCATATTCCTGTCTTAGGTTTTCATGAGCTATCAAATGACAGTAACTTTGAATTTAACCCGCGAATAAAATTAACCGGAACTCTTAAACCTCCGGTTAAATTGAAAGCCACTGTCATTCGATAGCTTATGAAAACCTAAGATAGAGATGTGCAAACCGTTTTCTTTGATCTCGTGCGGTTTAGATTTTAAAGCCTGTCAAAATGTCAAAATGCCCGACTTTCAACTGTCAATATTTCGTAAACAGCTAAAGATAGGTATAGGATATTATACACGACATGTGTTTTGATTTCACTAGAGAGTCCAAAAATGTAGTAATATACAGGGTGTTCTATTTAAAAAATATATAAAGTAGGCTTCTTTTATGTGAGAAAATTATTGGTGTTTTGTTTTATATGTAATCTTTCTGCTTCTTCACTTCACACTAAAAACTTGGCTACCAACCCTACATTTTGCTTTTTTGTTTACCTTGGTATCTTCAAAACCAAAAAAGGTACAGCGAATCAAAATGATATCAAGGTGCTGATCAAATCTGAAATAATGGATATATGTGGATAACGATCGACTTTTACGAAAAACAACCAGCAAAAACAATGTTTTTGAGACTTACGCCTTTATTGTAGAATCCGAACTGTTTATTGTCAAACGAAATGTTTTGCACTTTCTTATCTTCCACATAACCACAACCTGGAAAATACTCCCCACGCAAACCGAAAATTTCGTATATCTAGATAATTACTAAATAACTAAGATAAGAAGATGCAAATCGTTTCGCGCTAAGTTAAACAGATCAAATTCTTTAAATGGAAGGGATGCTATTCGACATGCTACATGAAATTTATCTAGAATTTTTGGAAGAATTCGAAAATCGGAAAATATGTCCCGCTCTTTTGAGACCTTTTATATTGAAATATAATTCGATAATATTGTCAAACTAAAATCAACATGGCTAAATGATGAAATGGTTGTAAGACTAATAAAAAAATTAGAAACATGTTATTTCTATAAAATGTGTATACATATGAAAGGTACAGGGGAAAAATGGTCTAAGCGCCATTTCCATAGGAAACTTTTTTATTATTGACTTCACAGAAAATTTTATTCTTGATAAAAGTTGGTGTTTGGAAAAAAACTAATTTTGAGAATGCTAAATTAAGGATAAGTTATACAGGGTACTCAATAAATTCAAAGTGATGGTTAAAAAATCGAAAACTTTGGAATATCGGAGAACCTTCTACAGAAAAAATAAAGCTCGTATTAGGATAAAAATAAGAGTCAAATACCATTTTTTCCAAAAGTGCACCACCGTTGCGGAGAAAATCCGTTTCAATTATTGAAAAAAACCGCTTTTTCTTAATTTTGTCCTTATTTTTTTCAGCAACGATGCACTTTTGGAAAAAATGGTGTTTGACTTTTATTTTTATCTTAATAGGAGCTTTATTTTTTCTGTAAAAGCTTTTCCGATATTCCTAAGTTTTTGTTTTTTAACCACCATTTTTGTATTTTTTAAGTACCCTGTATAACTTAGTCTTAATTTAACATTGTCAAAATTAGTTTTTTCCAAGCACCAACTTTTATCAAGAATAAAATTTTCTGTGAAATCAATAATAAAAGTTTCCTATGGAAATGGCGCTTAGATCGTGTTTCCCCTATACCCTTCATATATATTTTATGAATGTTTCCATATTATTAATTTTCGATTATTTTTGGGCTCTTTAAATTTTGTAACCTATTCCGATACGTTTTAGTCCGTTTTTGTGCTTTTAGTTAGTTTGGGTTAGTTCAATCAGTTTTCGTTTAGTTTTAACTTATTTTAGTCATTTGAACCCGGTTCCGATACATTTTAACCAATTTTAATATTTTTGGTTAGTTTTGGTTAGCCGCCAAAACGGGGTCGTTCAATCAACTATCGATTACTCTCGGTTCCGATACGTTATTACCAATTTTAGTGTTTAGGATAGTCGCCAAAATTGAATTAATCTGGGTTAGTTTTAACTTACTTAATATTATTTTTAAACTATTCCGATACGTTTTAGCCCGTTTTGGCACTTTTAGTTACTTTTGGTTTGTTTTGGTTAGTCTTTCAATCAAATTTTGGTTACTTTCAATTAGTTTCAATTTATTTTAGTTATTGAATTAATTCAAGTTAGTCGTCAAAATTCGCTTAATTTTGGTTAGTTTCAACTTATTTTAATATTTTGATCTGTTACGATACGCTTTAGCCCTTTTTGGTGCTATTGGTTAGTTTTGGTTAGTCGTTCAATCGACTTTCGGTTAGTTTAATTTAGTTTAGTAATTTGAATCGATTCTGATACGTTATAACCAATTGAAATGTTTTTAATTAATTTAGGTTAGTCGCCAAAATTCGGTTAATTTGGGTTAGTTTCAACTTACTTTAATAATTTTAATCTATTACGATACGTTTTAGCCCTTTTGGTGCTTTTGGTTACTTTTGGTTAGTCGTTCAATCGACTTTCGGTTAATTTCAGTTAGTTTTAATTTATTTAAATCACATGAACCGGTGCCGATACGTTATAACCAATTTTAAAGTTTTTGATTATTTTCGGTTAGTCGTCAAAATTCGGCTAAATTGGGTTAGTTTTAACTTACTTTAGCATTTTTAATCTGTTCCGATACGTATTAGACCGTTTTGCTGCTTTTACTTACTTTTGGTTAGTCATTCAGTCAACTTTCGGTAACTGTCACTTAGTTCCAATTTATTTTAGTCATTTGAACCGGTTCCGATACGTTATAATTAATTTAAATGTGTTTGATTAATTTTAGTTAGTCCTCAAAATTCGGTTAGTTTCAATTTACTTTCGTTCAATCAATTTTCGGTTAGTTTCAGTTAGTTTTAATTTATTTTAGTCATTGGAACCGATTCCGATACGTTATAACCAATTTTAATGTCTTTGGTTACTTGCCAATATTCGGTTAATTTGGGTTAGTTTTAATTTACTTTAACATTTTTAATCTGTTCCGATACGTTTTAGTCCGTTTTGGTGCTATTAGTTACTCTTGGTTTGTCATTCAATGAACTTTCGGTTACTTTCAATTAGTTCCAATTTATTTTAGTCATTTGAATCGATTCCTATACGTTATAAGCAAATTTAATGTTTTTGGTTAGTCGCTTAAATTCGTTTCGTTTTGGTTAGTTTTAACTTATTATAATTTTTGTAACCTGTTACGGTAGGTACGTTTTAGCCTGTTTTGGAGTTTATGATTACTTTTGGCTAGCTTTGGTTAGTCGTTCAATTAACTTTTGGTTAGTTTCAGTTAGTTCCAATTTATTTTGGTCATTTGAACCGATTCCGATACCTTATGATCAAATTTAAGTTTAAATAAACAAACTAACTAGCTGCTTAATCCTGCCGTTCTTTTCCCATTTTAACACATAAACATTAACTTATTTATATAACATACAAACAAAACAATATATACACATAACGATAGTCTATTTACCCAAACAACGAATCTTTTTCTATTTTAATTCCTATGAAAATTTATTGCACTCCGGCCCAGGTAAGCGCGTATGATTGGCATCGAGTTCCAACTGCGTAGTGTCCTCGCTTCAGTGAGCTTCACGGAGAAAATTTGATTCCGTATCCCACTAAACGAGCCGAGTGTCGCGACTACAGCTTCTTTAGGCTATGTCTAAGCATTGTCTTCACTATAAACAATGGTCTAAGGGACGTCTTTACAACACTACCTACCGCCGGTTCCCGATAAGATTAGGCAGATTTACCAAACTGTTTGTGTGTATCGTCATAAGTTGGTCTATTCGATTCAGTATTCAATTTAGTTTGGGTTAGCCTTTGTCGGATTGTTGTTCTCGGAGCGAGCGAAATCACTTCACGTGGTGTGACAATTCAGCGAGCATGCCCAATATCAGGAATACATAGTGAGATTTAAGATAATGACCTCATCAGGAAATCGGCTCAAATTGTTTAGAACTGGAGGCAGAAATGGATTATATTATGTTTTCATTTGCGTTTATGAGGTTTATTGAAGTTTAATAACAGGCGCATATTCTTCATTATTTTTCAGCCATCATACCCCATCGGTGTCATACCCTGATTGGCTTTGTCTACTGCATTAAAGCCAAAATTTCATTCATTTGATGTTCTGACACATATTCACGAAATATTATTATTATTGGTCAACTTGTAATTTGTTCTGGTTTAAATATTGGCTATTTTTGTGTCAAAGCTGATAACGTTCTCTAATAATTGAATTTTGTTTAAAAGTTGGTTCTAAAAAAGGTGGGTGCGAGAAACAGCCTAATCCACTCATTTTAAACACGAAAGTACATCCACACCATGGACCTCTTATGGATCTTAATTAAACCCATATACGAATATGACTAAACCCATATACGTAAAATACGTATATGAATAAACCAATATGAATTCACAAAAGTGACCATTAATCGACCGAGCTAAATGAGCCATGGAAAGCGCATGGCTCTCTGCTCGCTTCAGAGGCGCAACCAACTAATCTAGCAGAAAAAGGTTACTGGTTTGTTTTTACATTTTTCAAATTTCATAAATGGCATCTAACACCACCCATTAACTGTCACTTTTGTGAATTCCTGTTGGTTTAATTACGATCTGTAAGAGGACCGTGATGTGGACTGTGGATATACTTTCGCTACAGTGCCTTTGTAGGGACAGTGGCTAGATTATGTGGTTAGTGTTTTGATTGGGTCCGCCATTAACCATTAAATTTCCTTTGTTTACATTTGTTTTTCACACGTATTTTATATGGCATCTTCGTGTAGAGCTAAAGTATTTTTTGTATTTTTGGCTTAATTTAAACAATTCGTTTGCCAACTTTAGTCCATTTGGACTGTGTATTATCACGCTATTGGACTATGTTATAATTCGGAACATGTGAACTGTTAAAAAGGGAGTTTACTTCAGTTTACCTTGGGGTCTTGGCGAGGATCTTGGTGTGGCTGTTAACCCAAACCTCTTATCATATTTGTATACAAACCTGAGAAATGAAATGACTATATTGATATTTAAAACTTATAATTTCAAGTAAATGTATAAAAGTCGTTATTGTCTAGTAATATCAGTAAGGATGCCATAAAAGGCAGAAAGTATTTGTGTTGTGTTCTCTTCTGGCAAACAAATATATTGTTATGATGCTATTAAAATTATATTTTATTAAGAAGAAACTTCTGTTATTTGTATATTAACATAAAACTTACATGTAGATAACTGTTATTTACATACACACATCTATATACTTTTTATTATAAAAATTGTAATCAATGTAAGTTGTAAGTAGGTACGTCTCCGATTAGTTATCTGATTGACTACTCAAATAGTTGTTAGTTATTATTACATTTTGTAATATTTGTCAATTTTTTAGAGAGCATTGAGCCGAACACTGAAACTACCTATGCAACATCAGTTGCTCCCCCTGAACATGTATGTACCTTGCAATTTCAACTTAAACTTCAGTGCAACTAATTGTATAATATTGCTTGCTCTTGCTATACAGGGTGTAACAAAAAGGTTGGGAATAAATTTAACAGTGAATTCCTTAGCAAAAAATAATATTTTTTTTCTTATAAACTTTTGCTCTACGGATTTTCGCTTTTAAGTTACAGGGTGTTAAAACATTTAAAAAAACTTCGTTTCTGCGTAATAATTTTCTAACTGTATAAGATAATGAAACGAAATTTTAGGCAGAACTTAAGTTTGTAATGTCCTAATAACAGTAAAAAAATTGACTTTGTACCATACTCGATAAACTTTTTGCTTTCTTGATTTTCCCGTGTATGCATTGGAATGGTAAGTATTTACAAAATGTTTAATCACGGGAAAATGACAAGGGTTATGAAGAAAATGCAAGAGGCAAATTTTGTTTAAAATAAAAAGCCAATTTAGACAAACGAAGAAAAAAATATTTTTTCCAGTGGCGTACCAATTTTTTCTTTAAAAAAAGCCACGGTAATATCCGTACGCACGCCACTGAGTAAGGTACAAAGTCAATTTTTTTACTATTATTAGGACATTACAAACTTAAGTTCTGTCTAAAATTTCGTTTCATTAACTTATACAGTTAGAAAGTTATTACGCAGAAACGCAATTTTTCGAAATGTTTTAACACTCTGTAACTTAAAAACGAAAATCCGTACAGCAAAAGTTTATAGGAAAAAAAATATTATTTTTTGCTAAGGAATTCACTGTTAAATTTATTCCCAACCTTTTTGTTACACCGTGTATATTAAAAAGCATTAATTTATTAAAAAACAAGTGAAATTGTCGAAAATATAAACTCGCCACAAAGATTCAAAAGTTAGTAATAAATTATGTATATTTATGCTTTATGGTGTGTTTTTTATTATTTTATCCCCCTCTTCCTTCCCAGTAATAAACAATATACAGGGTGCTACAAATTCGAGTGCATGCATGGGGATCTCGGGAACCGTAAGAGATACGAGTCGGTTAAATTAAGGCAAAGTTGTGCAATTTGATGCCCAACAAGATGCAGTTTTGAAATTTGAAAAAATCCGAATAGTTCCGGAGATATTCGTAAAAAACCGAAAAGCAGCTATTTTATTTTTATTTTTTCCTGACTTTATTTGAAGAGATAATATAAAATAAATTTAACATTATCATTGCCACTTCTTCCCCTTTATGAAATGGCAGTGTCAAACTTTAAATCTGACGTTTCGTGTCCGGGCCCCCATCATCAACTTAATTTTTTTAAATACGGACCTGGATTTTTTATTCCATTTTTCGAAAGCCTTTGGTCTCCCAAAACCAACGATGTATCACACTTATCAATATATCAACAAATCTAGATTTTCTCCATAAGAGATAATGTGTCAGACAGAGACGGGGCGATCTTTTCTGACCCGATTTGGGCCGATTTCACTTATGAGAATATTTGTTACCGCTATCTCCCAAAATCAAGGATGTATCACACTTATCCAATAGCGGTCACAAAAATATTCTCATAAGTGAAATCGGGTCAGAAAAGATCGCACCGTCTCTGTCTAACACGTTATCTCTTATGGAAAAAATCTAGATTTGTTGATATATCGATAAGTGGATACATCGTTGGTTTTGGGAGATCAAAGGCTTCTAAAAAATTAAACAAAAAATCCAGGTCCGTATTTAACAAACTGAAGTTGATGATGGGGGCCCGGATAAGAAACGTCAGATTTAAAATTTGATGCAGCCATTTTATAAAGGGGAAAAAGTGGCAATAATAATATTAAATTAATTTTACATTATCTCTTCAAATAAAGTCAGGCAAAAATAAAAATAAAATAACTGCTTTCCGGTTTTTTACGAATATCTCAGGAACTATTCGGAACTTTTCGAATTTCAAAACCGCATCTTGTTGGGCATCAAATTGCACAACTTTGCCCTAACATAACCGACTTCGTATCTCTTACGGTTCCTGACATCCCCATGCATGCACTCCCAATAACAAACATCATATATTGACATTTTGGCAGTATCTAAGTCCTGGTTAAGTCCTGCAATTGCATATGAGGCAGTAAATGTCACAAATTTTAGGCTAGTGCGGAAGGACCGTGTCACTGGTCGTGGCCGTGGAGTTCTTTTGTATGTTAAAAATACAAATAGGTTTTTAGAGATTAAAGATTGCAAAACAGAATATGCCGAACAGATTTGGGTGAATTTTAAAATAAAAAATACAAAAACCATTTTAGGTTTAATTTACCAGGGCATGATAATGTGAGAGATTTTGTCAGCGAGTTTGAAGAGAATACTGTAAAAACTTGTTAAACTGTGATAATTTTGTTTGTGTGAGCGATTTTAATGTAAATTTTTTAGACTTAGATTGTATAAATACACGTTTTCATTTGCTTTTAAATGCTTATAATTTGGTTCAACTAATAAATGAGCCAACGAGGCGGGGAACCAGCAATGCTAGCCTAATTAGTAATTGATATGATTTTGTGTTCTATTGCTGATATGGTGGATGATTCTTATTAAGTGCAAATTATGTTTAGAGATTTTTAAACCTTTCTTTTCTACATGTAGAGACTAGCGGTATCTTTACCAAATTGCTTTTTATAAAGATCTTCAAAGTGTGCCCTTTAATGATATTTTTTACCAACCATGCATTGACCAAAAGATAACTACTTTTAACCTTCACATAACAGAGCTATTTAACTTGCATGCTCCTCAATGAACTTTTCGAATCACCAAAAAATGAGCTGCTTCATTGACAGAAAATATAAAATTTAGTATGTCACTTCGTGACAAGGCATTATCAAAATATAAAAAGAGAAATACACCTGAAAATTGGGAGTTTTACCGTCAGCTTCGAAAATTTGTGTCTTCAGCTATTGGACCAAGGAACCATTGGAAATTGTTCAAAAATATAGATGCTTATTCTCAAACTAAGAGAGTAGTCCCAGACCAGCTAGGTACACCAGATGAAATAAATAACTTTTTTGCAAATGTTGCTCAGTGCGGTTCCCCTAATTTAGATACTCTAAACCTCTATCCGAATAATACCAAAAATAATATTGCTAAATTTAGGTTTAAACTGGCAACAAGAGAGGAGGTGGAGAAAGCAATATCGTCCATCAAATCCGCGGCTGTTGGTTGTGATGAAATCTGTCTATATCAATGCTCACACGCAGCTGTCCCCATATAATACCAATAATTATTCATATAACTAACTTTTGCATTGAAACCAGTACCTACATTTCCCGAATGTTGGAAAACATCACATGTGTGCCTCTCCCTAAGGTGAACTCACCCAGTGAACTCAAACACTTAAAGCCAATTAGCATACTACCAACCCTCTCTAAGATAATTAAAAGGGTTTTGGAGGCCCAAGTAAGAGAGCATGCTACACACAATCAAATACTTCCTGCCTTTCAGTCTGGCTACCGAAAATATTACAGCTGTACAACTGCTTTATTAAAAGCAACGGATGATATTCTGGAAGCACCAGACCATGGTAAGTTAACTGCACTTGTCCTTCTGGATTACTCAAAGGCATTTGATCGCCTCAATCATAATCATTTGTTGGCAATTTTGCACTATATTGGTTTTGAGGAAAGTGCAGAACATTTAATGCGTTCTTGCCTTTCAGATAGAAGGCAGGCGGTAAAAATAAATGGGAAGATATCGGGGATAATGGGCTTAACTTGTGGTGTACCCCAAGGGTCAATATTGGGCCCATTACTATTTTTAATTTATACATCTCAACTTCAGACTTATTTGCGATATTCTGCAATGTACTTCTATGTCTTTGTCCTTTGGTCCTGATGGCATTATGGAAGCTAACAATAGACTGACTCATGACCTGAACGTCCTTAAAAGGGCATCAGAGGCTCACTGTCTGGACATCAATTCCGTGATGAAGTCCCAGCTCTTGCTTTTCGGTCGAAAACAGTGCTGTGATCGGAACAGGAATCTTCTAAATGTCAGAATCAACAATGAAACTCTTGGTGTATGCAACTCTGCAAAAAAACTTGGGAATCACAATGGACAGCAACTTGAGATTTACAGAGCACATAAATAACTGCATTAGAAGGGCTTTTGCAAATCTTAAACTTATTTACAGTCAGAGGAGAGTTTAAAAAAGATGTTATGTGACTCTATTGTATTATTAGAGTATAAAAGGTTTGCTATACTCTGGTTTTATCACATTTCAATTATGCGTTGTACGGTCCCTGTCTTCTCGATTTTGATGCTAAAAGAATTCAACTTATGCAAAATTCTTTCCTAAGATTAATATAGGGGGATTACGGGGTCGCGATAGAGGTATATAAGTGCTAAACTGCATGGGATAAAGTAGTTAAACATGGTAGAAAGACGTTTGCTTCATAGCCTCGTCCGTTTTAATAATATTATATGTAGGAAAAGACCTGATTGTCTTTATCATAAGATTAAATTCAGATTTGATGCACATAATTTAGATCTCGGGCATAAATATTTCATAACACCGCCTAAACATACAACAGCTCTTTATGAGCGTTCTTTTAGTCACCAAATTGCCTACTTATGTAACAAAGTGCCATTTGAATTTAAAAATATTTCTGGACCCAGATTTAAAATTTATCTTAAAAGTAATATTCAAAACTTCCTTTAGATTCGTAATAACCTACTGTTTAACCACTATCATAATTTATTATTATCACCCCATATATTTGGGCGTTTGTGTATTTGTGCATTAATACTATAATTTGTATTACAACTTTCTTTTAGTCTTTTTATTCTTTAGTGTTGATATTTTGCAGTTTTCTCTGTGCAATTGATTATAAATGACCACAGCTGCAGCAGGTTTGGGTTCATTATTGTTATTATTGTTCAATGTTCATATTACTTTCTAGTCTTGTAAATTATATTTGTCTTTAGTGTTAGTAAATATATTTAAATTTTAGTTCTGAGTTAAGTGTTATGATCGAGGTTATGATATGCCTAGGTTGAGATAGGAAGTCTAACTTCAACTCCGCCTTTTGTATTTTTTTTTTAATGTTGCAATAAATAGATCATTTATTATTATTATTATTATTATTATTATTATTATTATTATTATTATTATATTTTATATAATTGCCTCTTCAAAAATAATAATAATAAATTAGGTATTTATTGAATACAAAATTTGTTTTGTTTTTAATTAAATCAAAATATTAACTTTGTCTTTAACTATTTTTATAATGAGGTCGTCATTTGGATGCTTTTAAATATATTGAAATCGTTTATAACAAAGCCTGCGACACAGCCTTAATTTGCAAATAATTTAAAAATGTGTCATTTAAATTACCAAAGAAAATTATTTTTTGATAGTTCTATTAATATTTATGTCGTATTATGCATTAAAATTACATTTTGTAACTGATTTATAACCATAATAGTATATTATGATATAAGTGTATAAGAGGGTCTTTAAAGCACGCGCGACATATTTCAAGACACGATGCGCAGCGGAGTGTTTTGGTCGGGCTTTAAAGGCCTCTTATACACGTATATCATACGCTTTTTTTATTACGAATGCATCATAATCTCAAAAATGTTTTAATTATTAAACTTAAAGGATATATTGACGAATATATTAATCTGTCACATTTGACATGATCAAATGTTTCTATAGCAACCTTTAAAAAAGTAGGCGCATCATAATCATCATTTTAAGCACGCTGCAGCGTGCGATAATCGTTGATTATGATGATGCATGCGTAATAAAAAATAAATTTCAATATCGGTATCCATATAAAATTCCTTTTCTAGCATCAACATTTTGATGATTAATGGCGGATGGGCGGGGCTTAGGCTCTATTGTCAATTTGCATCATGCTATGTCCACAGCTTACCAAACAATCAGCTAGCCGACTCTCCTGTCAAAGTGAAAATAAAAATCTGACGTGACCGACGCCATTTCGGGTTAAAACACAGGGCCGGGATAAGGAGTATTCAATTTTAAATATACAGGATTGGAGTTTTGATATTATATCTTTTTTTTTTAGTTTTATCGTTGATTGGATGCAATCAACGGTTTTAGTTAATTTTTATTTGAATATTTGTGTACCTACATTCTCGCTGAACCAAAAAAATAGATATCAACTTTTTGTTTTAAATATATATATACCTATACTTAGTTTTTTTCTTATATAAGATATTGACTTAAGCGGGAAGAAAGGAAATATAAACCACTGAAATCATAGAAATATTGATTTATTTTACAAAAATAACTATTTAAGGTATAACATGGGTTTGTTATCAAATATGTATCTATATAAAACAAAATATCGGGCTCTCAAGAAAAATAGGATGATCATTTTTTGAGGATTCCCCGAATGCTCTAAAAATCGTAGGTACTGCATTGTGGTTTAAACGACGAAACTGGCTGTTTGTAAACATTTTTGGCTCGAAGTGGAGACTGCAAAGCCTGTAGTTCTGATAAAGTCTGTCACTGTCCATATTTAACAAGTCTTCTCTTTGAGTACTTATGAGCCATGTCCTTGCCCTAAGACAACATTAGTATATTATACCAAAGAAAAGTAGTAGAATTTTCTTTGATTAGGTATACATAAAAGTACACACCTCTTGTATAAATGTAAAACAACCATTTGTAAGCGATTTAGAGGTACATGTATTTGAAGCTAATATTTAATATAATTTAAGGTTTGAAAAGCTACGGATATGAGTTTTAAATTATGTTAATTTTGTACATGGTGGCCCTTTTAAGAGGGGTCTATACATTATCTCGAAAACTACGGGGGTTGCAAAAAAAAACTAAATTCAAAAGTTGTTCCTAGTAAAATGATCTTTATTTTTTTGCTTGTTTTTTTGTATTTTTTTAATTGTCACTTTTTTATATACAGGGTGGTCAAACAAAGTTACATTTTTTAATGAAACACCCTATATTTTATTACATTTTTGGATTCTACTTGAAATTCTCAGAATATTTGATGTAGAAATAGTACTTTCACAGCTATAAACAGTTGAAAATCGGTACTTTGGCTAAGTTTCACCTTGGTAGCAAGAAGACCATTAGAGATGAAGTAAAATTAATTTCACATTCCGAGGTACCAGATTTGGTACCCATCGTACCACCTGCCAGTTAGTACCGTTAGATAGCTCTTGAAAAGGTAAGATAGGAATGTGGAATTCAGTTTGCTCAATCTCTAATGGTATTCTTGATACCAGGGTGAAAAGTAACCAAAGTACCGATTTTCAACTGTTTATAGCTGTGAAAGTACTAGCTCTAGAGATATAACATCATACATCAAATATGCTTAGAATTTTAAATAGAATCCAAAAATGTAATAAAATATAGGGTGTTTCATTGAAACAAATATAACTTTGTTTGATCACCCTGTATATAAAAAAGTGTCGATTAAAAAATATAAAAAAAATAAAGATTATTTTACTAGGAACAACTTTTGTATTTAATTTTTTTTGCAACACCCGTCGTTTTCGAGATAAGTTATAGGCCCCTCTTAAACGGGCCCCTCTGTAGAATAATTGTTTTTTCTACAGCCGTGCGCAAAATAACTAATTAGTAATTTCAAATGAAATCGCAAAATCGACGAACGCCGCGGCATCCTTATTTTATGGTCTAAAGCGTGCATGGAAAAGAAAATTCTCACTTTTTCCGTCGAGTGTGCTATGGATAGTGATGGCAAATAAAAGAATAAATAAATGACAGTCGTGCATTTGTTACAATGGATGCTGGCACTCCTGCTCTAAATATGCCCGAATATAATATGCGAAAAATGACAAGTCATTTGCAAATTTCAGAACAAGTTGAGAGAAAAATGTGCATTTAATTTTAAAAAATGCGGCTATAGAAAAAGTTCTGTGTATTTTTTGAGCGCGAAATAAGATTGCCATTTTCGACAGGTTAAGGCGATCCGCGGTAATATTTTTTCTCAAGCGGCAATCCGTTACTTTACGCTCTAAAAACACAAAAAACTACTAAAACAATTAATTTGTTTAAGGTAATTTGTAACATAACCTTTATTTTAGGATAAACAATATTATAGTAAGTAGTATTACTTTTAAAAGTATTTACATTCCAGTAAAAACAGCTATGCTTACATTAATGAAATATATTTCTAGGCTACAAAAGTACATCATTTTTATGATGCTTGTCAAAAAATCTTACCTAATGGCATCTTTGAGAAATCTAAAAAATAGTTATTTGTTTTACTAGGCAGCAAAGTAGTAGATTGACTGCCGCGGCTGATAGTTCATAGCCGAGCGTAGCGAGGCTAGGAATTCAGCTAAGGCAGTCAATCTACTTTGCTGCCGAGTTGAACATATAATTTTTTCTCCGATTGTTTATAATGATATATGTATATTGTATATTTGCAAATTATTACAATTCCCACAATCTTTTTATTTTTCCTGTAGTGATAAATTAAGACAAAATTTGATAGAAATCGCAATTGTTGGAACGGTTGGTTGCTATGGAAATGTATATGTCCATCAAAGACATTTAACCTGAAGAGACGGGACAAATGGTTCTTTGTTTTCCCCCAACATTGAGGCACATTCTATGGTCGATAGATGTAGCGTTGCCAAATTTTAAGTTTACGAGTTACTGTACATACTTTTTTCATATTAAATTATAACACTAAATACTTATTTTCCCCATTTTTGATTCATCAACAACCGGTTCTGAAGTCCTTACATGTCAATCTGACAATGCCGCTTCCCTTGGTTCCGCCTTGTTTTACCCCCAAAATATTTATAGTATGAACGTAGTAAAGTAACTGCACCAATAGATTGAGAGCATTGGAGGTCGACGACCGACGGCTCTTCCCCATTCGATAAGTATACTAACTTGGTAACGTTTCAAAACCAGTGAAGGCACTGCTGTAAATATGTTTTAATGGGTATTTAATAGAAGAAAATAGTTATTAGGCTACTTTTTGAATATGTCATTAACCAGATATTTGTCATATTTGTATGTTTTTAAACAAAATTTGTATACTTCAGTTCCTTTTTATTTGTCTCAAAAATAATGATAAGCAATTTATTTTTAGGCTAGCAGAGGTATCATTTAATTTTTCGTTTAACCATTGAGAGCAGAAAAACCCTATGTGTCACAAAAACGTTTAAATCGGGATAAAATTGCGTATTTTTGGTATCTCATAAATTTCATGTTCAAATTTGAAATTATTCAGGAAATAAGTTTTCGGAAATTTTATTTCATTATTAGCTGCTGAATAGTATATTATGCAATGACCATTCATTGCAAATGTAAGTTGAATATACTTTTTTCTACGACTGCCCTGAAAAAAGACAAAAACGCACTAACAACTGCTCTTGAAAACTGGACATTTCAAACATCGTGTGAAAAGTACTTTGCACACGGCGTGTGCAAAGTATACTTTTCACATTCACACGTTTATTCGGGTATTTAGATTAAAGGGCTTCGTCTCAGTTTTAGAGCTTCGCCCTCAAATGTCCCATTACCAGATCTCTAAAAAAGGGGGCCCAATTATAGGGCTTCACCCCCCGGGAGCCCCTTTTTGCAAAACTGTAGAAAATGGAACTCTTATACCAGAGGCCCCCTTTTAAGACTTGGGGCCCCATTTTAGGGCTTCGCCCCCGGGAGCTCCATTGCTAAATCTGTAAAAAATGGGACTCCCGAACCATAGGCCCCATTCTAGGGTTTCGCCCCCCTGGGGCCCCATTTTAGGGCTTCGCCCTCGGAGCCTCTTTTTCAAAATATTTGGAAAATAGGGACCCCACTCCGGTGGCCCCATTTTAGGACTGTGCCCCTAGTTATAGTTTATCGAGAATCTCTTACTCACGTAGCTTCTTTCATTAGGAATAAAATTTTCTGATAAATCAATAATAAAAATGTTTCCCATATAACATGTAATTTTCTACTACACTCCCAGTGGGGCACCCTGTATGTAGCAGTCGTAGAAAAAGTATAGTGTGCTACACGTGCTGAAAAGACTTTTTACACTCATGAGACTTTATGACACTCGCTTACGGCTCGTGTCACCAAACTGTCTCATTCGTGTGAAAAGTCTTATTTTCAGCACTTGTTGCACAATATGCTATTTCTATTTTGGTATCATAAAGAAGTCTTTTCGATACGCAAAGTTGTGTCGAAAAGAAGCTCTTTTCGACACTATTTTTGATGACTGGTTGCTATGATATTAACAAAATTGTGCAATGTCAAAGCTCACTAGCAAATATTTCGACACCGTTTTGAATGGGATTCCTAATAATACAGACGTCAAAAGTAACAAGATGGCCGTCCAACCTTTGATCGCGACTTGAATAAATAAATGTTTTTCATTAAAAAACGTGCAAAATAGCACTCTCCGCCCAGTTTTGTTTGGTTTCAAATGGACGTTTTAAAGCCTGAATTTGTGCGACGCGAGGCGACGTGTAGCTTTTTTATATTTCGTGAGTGATTTCCTATAAATATTTTTTATAAACTTTATATCAAAGTAACGATGGTCTTGCGGTGTGAGGTATGCAAAATCTCCAGCTATTATCATTCGAACCTGAGTTTCCACAAGTAAGTAAAAGTAAATGAAAGACAGTAGTACAGTGGGCACCATTTTGTGATGTGATTAATTAATATTTTATAATACTTACCTACGTATGTGATATTAATGGATAATCTGATATGTTTGCAGTCATTTATCAACCTCTATTAAATCATTTTTGAACTAAATACTTCTTTGGTTTCATCGCAGTGGTTTTGCAAGGACACGGAAAAATTTCGTGACACAGCAAAATAACTATTTTGTGTTAACTAACCTTCAGAACCCATATCTAATCAAAACTAACTCAATCTAACCCACACACTATAAATAAAACATAAATATATTTTAAATAATGCACTCGAATAAATACCATCATTTCAAATTAAACGTATTTACTTTATTGAAATTATTATTATGATGAACTCACATTTTCAAAGTCTACGTCTATGAACTGTCCTTGCTTTCGTTCAGGCGGGGGCGGGCAATACTACATTTAGTAGTGGGGACGAAGTTTGACAAAAGTTTGTACACCATACATAAAAATATAAGGAGGCGGGACAATCGTTTTGTTGATATTTTTGCAAGATTTCGGATTTTTATGAATGAGTTGTCGGGTCTCTTTAGGTTAAATGTTTTTGATGTCCATAATAATTATAGTTTGACAACTTATGTCAGACGTTTTATTCCCATGGAGACTAATCACTTTGCTGCCTAGGCAGCAAAGTACTTACTTTGCTGCCTGGACAGAAAAAGTAATACTTTGCTGATTGATATGGGTCTGCAAAATTAATATTTGCTGTCAACCGGAGAAAAACTTATTTTCTTGTTAGATTCATAACTTTTCGCACTGCAGTTTTTAGCGGCACAAACGTGTCCACCTCGCGGTTTATCCATTTCTATTATATACAAGCACAGATATTATAAAATAAGTAGTTTGTTCAAGAACGTATGTACACTGTTAATTACCGTAACTAGAAAATATATAAACCTAAACTGAAACTACGACACTGGCTAACACAAACAACTCATCTGACACGACCACGAGCGACGAGCCAACACTGTCGAATTTGATAGATTTTAACCCGGAATGGCGGCCTGCGCGAGGAAATCCGCATATCGTTCAAATTTTAAGAGTTGGATAGCTGATTGTTTGGTAAGCTGTGCTATGTCTTCGTGATGCAACCAAACGTTTGTAAGTCCCCTGATGGCCTAGAGGTCTGCATGGTTAGGCTTCACTTCGACGACCCGGGTTCAAAGCCCAAGTTTTTTTTATGGTTATATTTCTAAATTGTTTTTTTTTTATTTTGGGTATGTCTTGGGTTAGTACCTATTGGAATGATTAGATTTAAGATTTAAAGTTGTGTGTCTTCGTGATGCAATCAATTTCTGTCAAGAGCTCTCGTGGTGTAGAGGTTTATGAGTTTCGCCTGGACGACCCGGGTTCAAACCCCGTTGCTTTTTTATATATTTTTTTAAGATTATTTCTATACAGTTTTTCTCTTGATTTTGAATGTGTCTTGGGTTAGCACCTGGTTAGTTTCCTTTTCTTGAGCCACGTAGCGAGCGAAGCGAGCGGAGGGCCATGCGAATCGACCAATAGGAGAGGCCTATTTTTATATACTGCTGTATTTGTGTGAAGGATCTTATGACGCTAAAAATTTTCCCTTTTAACATCTTTTACAGGCGTAGACGACTATGTCAAGATCGGTCTCTCCTCGCTACGGGGGATCAAGGAAATGAAACTAACCAGGTGCTAATCCAAACTAACCCAAGACATACCCGAAATCAAGAAAAAAACTGTTTGGAAACATAATCCTTAAAAAAAAATAATAAAAAAGCAACGGGGTTTGAACCCGTGCCGTCCAGGTGTGGGACCCAACTATCTTGAAACTCTTGATTATTGATTGAATGATTGCATTACGAAGACATAATAGGTTTGTTCTAGGTAGCATGACATTTCGGACGGTTTGAAGTCATCCGGAGTTTGCGCTTAACGAAATAAGCATCGCTTTTATTGCTATGCGCAAACTCCGATGGCTTCAAACCGTCCGAAATTTCATGCTAGAACAAACCTATTTGTAATACGAGATGGATCGACCAAATGTAGTCGTCTACGCCTGTAAAGGATCTTAAAACACCGCAGGGAATAACTCAAGATCTGTATGCGCATGGCCGCAGAAGCACTCGCTCCAATCAAAATTGTAATGAGTTCAGCCGTATTTATTTTATTCCTTCTAACCAATAGAAAATTCAAATGAATTTCTAGGACTAATCTCCCACATCTTTTTATTGTTTGACATTTGATACGTATTCTCTATCCTTATTTATCCTTACAAAATAAGAAAGAACAGCGGGGCGATCGTTCATCCGTTGATCGTATTTTTGTTTACCTTGTCCCTATTTTAATTTCAACCGGTTGTGTTTACATTTTTCATATGATGTCGATCTTGATCTTGATTGTTGATGTTTTGTTTGTCGTCTGCCAAGAAAAACTGTGTATTTTTAAAGAAAAGTTGTAAAAATGTTCACTTAAGTACTATTTAAATATTTAAAAATCGTGGTGTATCTAGTTCGTTAACTAAGTATAAAAATATGATAATCCAGCTAAGTACAATCATCTGAGAAAGGTCCTATCTATATACTTTTATATTACGCAGATCTGATTGAACCAAATTATTTCTCTGTTTGGTATTCCAATAACAATGGGCATAATTGGGTTCAGTTTTTGCTTGCTTCTAATTGCTATGTCCAAAATTGTTGCAAATAAGGAGACATGTTCAAGTCAGGTTTGTATTAAATCAAACTTTCTATTAGTGCTAGAAGCTATGTTTAACTACTTTTCCTCTATTGCATTCATTATATAGAACTCTTGTGGCCTAAAATATAATGTTTGTAAAGCTAGCGCCAAATTGAGCCAGCTCACTGTGTGTTTAGATTAGTTTTCTGTTGCTCTGGTTTATTTTTATTAAAAAAATAATTAATAGAGCTAACTAAAGCTGGAGCAAGTTTCATCAACAATAAAATATAACTAAGGTCTTTAGTTCTCTATCTATACTTACCTACCTCGCTACATCTCCATTAGCAAGGCCTTGTTTAAAGTTAAAAAAACTGCAGTATGTAATCATGACACCAATAATTAAGTATTTGTTGTGTTGGTAAGTAACAACTGCCCATACTATGGAATCTAATATTCTCACGCTTATGGGTTACAGTTACATATAATTTTATGATACTAAAGATCCTAGGTCAAAAATGTTTCAAAACAAAAACAGTTGAAAGAACATAATATTGTGCTTAATGTTTATCTTACAATTGATTGGCTGTGGCTCCACCAGTATTTTAAATTTCTTATAAGGTAGAGCCTCTTCGGCTCTGGCTCCAGGGCATAAACAGCACAAGTGCTAGTTTAGTGACCCTAACGAAGCTGAAAAACCTAAAGAAAACTGGAAAATGGTCGACGTTTCGAGGAACAAATCTATCCCCGAATGAACAAATCTAAAAATGAAAATGGTTAGTAAATGTAAATAACAGTAAAAAGCTATCGCAAAATTGTCAAGTTTTGAATAGACGTTGACAAGATGACAATAATAATGTCATATGAATTGTAAGGTAAACACGAATCCTCCACAACAATATAAAACATTGTGCTTAATGTTTTCATATTTGAAATTTAATTTACTACTAATGTTATGTACTACAGATTTGTTACCATAGTGGATGTTTGTATCTGAATTACAATAGGTATATCCTCGGATATATCTTAACAAATCAAGGGGTAATGTGCTTCCTTTAACTTCAGCTTTCTTGTAAGATCTGACCTGTCATTCATGCATATTGCACAAACATTCACAAATGGTATGCCATGGTGATGGATATTAATCTCAAATATTTGCAATTGCTTTTATGTAATGAAATTAAACTGAATTTCCGTAGCTTAATTATTATCTATCACTCCCCTATTATTAGTTGGGGCTATTGTGAGGGCTATTGCGATTGCTGAACTATTTCTCTGTAGTAATTAAAGTAACAATTTTGAAAATATTCATTTTCCATGGCTTCTTTCACTGTTTTATTAAGCAGTTCATCATCCAAATAGAGAAAATGAATTTGTACCAGGTTTCAATATTTGTCATGCATCATCCCAATAAATTTCCCATTCATTGTCGCATCATCCCAATAAATATAAAAATCATATGTAATTATTATATAGAAATCTGCAAACATTTTCAGTGTTTGCAAAAAATATTATTCTTTATAAATATTTTTGCATATTGTAGGAATTCACAGAAAATTTATTTGTACAAGATGCTTTAAAAATAGCAACACATAATATTTAGTCAAAACATTGTTTCAAACTTACCTCTAGCATCAAAATTCAATGTACTCATCCGTTTTTATAAATTAAAGTACTTAAGCTTAGATAATTAAAATAATTATCTTCTATCTTATTTCCTAAACCGAATCTATGAGGATACTGCATCTGTAGAGTTTTAATTTATATTTGAGCCTACCTACAGAGTTTATTACATATCAAAGAAAACAGTTAGGATTGTACAGGGTGTTTCTGGGTATACTTTAGCCGGTATCAAACAGGGTTGTGAAGTTTAAAACAAAATGTTTAAAACAAGGGTTTAAAACACTCACAAAAAAAATCATGTTTTAATCAAGATTGTTTTAAACAGTTTAAAACATGTTTTTAACGTGTTTTATAAACATTTGTTAATATCACATTTATTTTTTTAATACTTTAAATTAAAACAAAACTAACCAATGCAACTTTTATTTTTATTTGATAGGTACCTTATATGAGTATGCCAACTATAAGTTTTGTATAAAAGTACATACACTTAAGTAAGGTCTTAACAAAAATGAAAACAATATTTCTTTTAAAAATTTGGAAATAAAAGCATAAATTTGAAATGTTAATATTATACAGGGTCCTTCTAGAACTGTTTTATTCATTTGAATAATACTCCAGGTAATATGTAAGTTCTGCATTCACATTAATTATTACTTAAGATTCTCGCTATGATTATCATTATATTATGTTGTATAATACTGCTTATACTAATTAATACCGATTGTCCCTCAGTCTTCTAATCTCCTATATATATCGAGTTGATGTAGGTTCAAGACTTGTATATATTATTATAATAACAGTGCAAGGTCGTCAAGGTTAAGTCATCCTTGCTGTCTGCGTTTGGTAGCGCGTTCGTTGAATTGAAACAATAATATTACGTGTACCAGGTAATATATAATAACCTTCGCTTAAACCTCGAACCGGACGGATTACCTTCACTGATCTAATTTCTGAAATACGGAGTGTTTTCTTGATACCCTACAGTCCTGCAATAGTGTGTCAGGAGTTCATAATGACCTTATTTTCATGAATACAACAAAAAGTTAAATAATTTAATTAGTTATGAAAGTTCTTTGAATTCCTCTATTGCAGGACCCTGTGTAATATTATGCAATTATAGTTGTTATTTTGCCAATATAAGAACTATAAAACAAAAAACAATGTAACAAGTACCTACACGTAACAATAACAACACAAACTTAAAACACTAGTCAAAGCAATACCTCCTTGTAGCGAAAGTACATCCACACCATGGTCCTCTTATGGATCTTAATTAAACCAATAGGAATTTACAAAACTAACAGTTAATAGGCGGAGCTAGATGCAATTTATGAAATTTGAAATATGTGAAAACAAAGTAACTTTTTCTGCTAGATTAGAACTGATTTTGGCCATGCGTTTCCCTTGCTCATCTAGCTGCGCCCATTGACTATCACTCTTGTGAATTCCTATTGGTTTAACTAAGATCCATAAGAGGACCGTGGTGTGGATGTACTTTCGTCTCCTTGCAAGAGGTATTGCTCAAAGTCTGCAGTGTGTGTTGTTATTCTTCTTCTTATCGGTCTTAGCTGTCGGGACTATCGGCTAATCTATAGAATATGAATCTGCTTACATTTATGTTGTTTAAAACTGTTTTAAACACGTTTTTTTTGCAAGGTCTTTTAAACAGTTTTAAACAAAAAAAACACAATGTTTTTTTTTTCTTAAAACATGTTTTTTATCATCCCTGGTATCAAAATCAACATCAGAAAGCCGCTCTTATTCAAATTTGAGGTGTTTAGAAACACTACTTTTAACTTTCCTAAATTTTAGTTAAGATGTACTTAGGGCGAGACTTAAGGTCTCTAGGGGCCATTTCTCATGTTATGTTAAATGATATCTCTATGTACCTTTATCTTAGGAGGTATCACGAGTTAAATATGATTGTGTTGTTTTACTTGAGCCACCATCAATCAATGGCAATTAAATAATTTAAGAAAATGGCAAGAACTAAGGACAACCCTATTTATTTTATCTTACTTAGCAAAGCGGTTATTAAAACATGGTTTGTAATAATTTATTAATGTAAGGCATATATTTGAAACAAATTAATAATAAACGTCATGCTTGCCCCTTATTATTATAACTAGGTCATCTGCGTAACCTTTGGACTTCAAAGCATGCTTCAGTCAGCCTTACCAGTAGATCATCAACAACCAGAGACCAAAACATGGGCGATAGCACCCCTCCTTGAGGGCATCCCTTTATTACTTTGACTGTGACGGCTGTTTCTCCAATGGTCTCAGTGACTTCATGGCTGGTAGGATGGATGTTATCCATTTCGTAGTGGTTGGTTCCACTACTCTGCGGGTTGTGGCATGCAGAATGGATTCATGTGAGGTGTTGTCAAATGCACCCTCTATGTCTAGAAATGCACACAGCGCCACTTCTTTTTCAGCCAGTGCCTTCTCTATATCGTGGGCGAGATTTTGAATTGTTTTGCATGCAGTGGAGCATTAGAAATGGAGTCCATGAACGAGTAGGATATCCATTTAAGTGGTCTTATGGAAGCCAAGCCAGTAGCCAGACGTCGCACCAATACTTTTACTAAAAACGCAACGTTCGCATACTACTTTAGACAAGAAGGTAGAAAAGTCGCTATCTGCAAGAAAGCCTTTTTGACTCTGCATGCTATTTTCAATTCACAGTTGCAGCGACTAAATAAAATTTTAAAATCTGGAAATTCTCCAGTGGATTTGCGAGGAAAGCACAATGTCCGGCGACACGTGAAACCACAGGAATACAACATTAAAATAAAACATATCGAGTCGTTTCCAAGCAAAACCTCTCACTCTAGCAGCTCCAAACTGGTACAATATCTTGATGACAGTTAATCCATGTATGAACTTTTTATCAAGAAGTGGCCTGAACTCAAAACGAAAGTGAGATATGAGTATTACCTCAAATAGGTACTTCAATAAAAACTATTCGCTACGGTTTGGACGACCGCAAGTAAACTTCTGCGGTGAATGTGAACGATTAGGGACAAGACTCGAAGATCCAAACCTAAACGATAATGCAAAGAGGGCCACCGACCGCAGGTGAATAACACAAGCGTCGTGCCCAGAAATTTTATACGCAAATCGTTTTAACAATGAAGTATACACTAACAATTACAAAAGTTTGTCAACATTATATAAAGACACTGTTTTTAAATATAAAAATTAAAAAAATAGTGCAAGATTGCAGAGTGCAGGAAACTTGTCTAAGGAGGTCTGGAAAATAATTAATGAAGAGAGAAATAGGGTGGATTCTTTAAATATCAGGGATACAATGGGAAATGTCATTGCCAACCCAATAGATATGTGTAATATTTTTTATGAATACTTTTTAAAACTATCGCAAGACGCGACTCAGCCACAATTTGATAAAATTAAAATTTACAGCCATGGGCCCTCTACTTTCTTTTTAAGTCCCACAAATCCCATAGAGGTTCAAAATTTTCTTATAAAACATCTAGAAAGTCCTCAGCTGATATTGATGAAATTCATGGTAGGGTAATAAGATTTGTTGCAGATCTTATATGCCAACCTATATCATATCTTATTAATGCATCATTTATAAATGGACAATTTCCTGAGCCCCTAAAAATATCTAAATGTATACCAATTTTTAGAAACAAAGGACTAAATCAGATATAATAAATTATAGATCAATCTGTGTCCACAGTCAAATTTCAAAAATATTTGAATAATGTTTCTTCCAACGTTTAGTTAATTTCCTTGAAAAATTTGAACTTCTAAATCATTGTCAACATGATTTTGGTCACAAAAAGTCTACAAGTACTGCCATTTTAGAATCCATAGAATTTATCTATAATGCTCTGAATAGAAAATAATTACCAGTGGGTCCTTTTTATGATCTAAGTACAGCAGTTGATATGGATAAACCATAAACTTTTGCTTGAAAAATTATTTGCTTGGGGTGTTTGAGCTACTGCCTGGTGGGTAGCTTCGTATTTAGGTAATAGGAAGCAAATCGTTGTGATGAGTGGTGTAAGGTCATATACTGGATAGAGTGGCTTAGGTATTCCACAGAGATCCATACTTGGCCCCTGTTTTTTATTATCTTTGTTAACGATATCCAAAGGTCGTGTGGGGGCTTGGGTCGCCTTGTCCCTGTATGCAGATGACGCCAATATCTTGTTAAGGAATCCTTAATGATTTAGCTTTGAGTGCTAATGACATTTTCCAGGTATTCAGTGAATATTGTACAAATAACGGACTAGTTCTGAATACTGATAAGACTGTATTTATGTAACTTTTCCCAAAAAATAGTATATTATTTTATATGGAGGAAAAGTAATACTTTTCATGGCGCGCTCGTGTTTAACAGCCGAACGGAGTGAGGCTGGTAATAGAGAGCAAGCCATGAAAAGTAACTTTTCCTCCGAATAAAATATGCTGTTTTTTCTTCAAATGTCGACAAATTAATGCAAAAACGTCGCTTTTTAATAGTAATAATAATTATTATTAAAGATAAGTTGGTTCGCAAGGCGGCTTAGACCGGTGCGGTGTCGGTGAATAGGCTGTTTGTTGCTATAATAATGTCATATAAAGCTGTCAGTGGACACTGTCAACAATAATTATTTTTTTTAAATTTGCGTTTTCGATTGCGTTTTAATTCCGTATTGATAAGCAGTTATTGAGTAAGTTCGATTAAATAATAACCAATTTGTTCCTAAATTAGTGATTTTTAGAAATGCAGTCACAAATTGAGTGATAAATACAAATTTTAGTTTAATAACTCTTGAGTTGTTGACGCTTATTTTGATGTTTGTTTGTATTGTATCTATGTTGATATGACAACACTTTTACCTCCGCCGGCGGAAAAGGGAAAAGTAAAGCTCCGGCGGAGGAAAAGCGAAACTTCACTGCCGCCTACACAGTCGAGTAATGATGGATTTACTGACGTTTGAAGAAAAAAATGTTTGTCCTGATTATGATCTTCTAATTAAAATTAATAATAGATCTATTAAAAGTGTGTCAGATTTCAAGTTTCTTGGATTGTGCATTGACTCCAAACTTACCTGGGAAAAGCACATAGATGCCTTGTGCTCAGGATTGAGCTCTATGCTTTTAATTAAACATTTGAGACATTGTAGATGCACAAACCATGAAACCTTTATATTTTGGCTTAGTATAATCAGCCTTACAATATTGTTTAATTTTTTGGGGATCCTCATCCTACTTTCATAAGGCATTTGTGATGCAGAAAAAAGTTTTGAGATGTTTGGAGAATGTACCACCAGATAACACAGTGGCACACACACTAAAGGTAGATCCTATGGCGCTCGACGAGCGGTGTGTGTGCGAAGATGTTGATTGACACGGTTCTTGAATATTTGTAGGTTGTAATTAGTGGGAAACAGATGCCCTGGAAGTGAGTTCCACAGTGACGCAGTGCGCCAGACAAAGGAGTTCTGGTAAAGCGATGTTCTAGGTGTTTCTAGTTGTACGACGAACTGGTGCGCTCCTGCCGTCTGTCGGGACTGCCTGACAGGAGTTGCCAGGAGCGGGATTATGTGGGCCAAATCCTGGGAACATCTGCCGTGAAAGTATCTGTAAAACAGAGACATCTCGGCCACATGTCTGCGATGTTCCAGACTATCCAGATTCCGGGTCAACTCCGGATCGCCGACGAGACGCACAGCCCTCTTCTGAATGGAATCCAGCAGCTTTAGGGTATGCTTTGGTGCGGCACCCCAGATATGTGAGCAATATTCTAAGCACGGTCTTATTTGCGCTTTGTATAGCAAGAGCAACTGCTGCGGTGTATAGAGTTTCTTGTTGCGAAATAGCGCACCAAGCTTCTGGGAGGCTGATTTTGCGATGTTAGCAACATGGTCATGCCATGACATATTGCTGTTGACCGAGACACCCAGCAGCCCGATTGACGAGGATGAAGGAATGGTCGATCCTGCCATAATGATGTCAGGGCCCGCTGTATTGGCCCTCTTAGTAAACGTTGCTGCTTGGGTCTTTGCTGCATTGAACTGGACCAAATTTCGGTCGCCCCAAGTTTGAACTTTCTCCAGGTCTTGATTAATTGCTGTAATCTGCTCCTGTCTGCGGTGATGAGTCTCAGTCGCTGGTAAGGGTTTTTCTGATCTAAAGTGGGAGACAAGGGTACTGTCATCTGCAAAACTGTAAACAGGATTATTCGTTTCGATCAGCAGGTCATTAATATAGATGAGGAACAGAGTTGGTGAAAGTATTGCGCCCTGAGGCACGCCCGCGTTGATGGTAAATGTGTCCGAGATGTGTCCATCGACTGCAACATGTAGGGATCGGTTCTTAAGGAAACTGGCCAGCCAGCTGCAGAGAGAGGCAGGCAGTCCCAAGGACGGCAGTTTGTTGAGCAGTCCGTCATGCCAAACTCTGTCGAATGCCTTTGAAATATCCAACGCAATCGCTCGAGACTCTCCGTAGTTTTCAATTGCCCTACTCCATATATGAGTGACATAGGCCAATATATCTCCTGTCGATCTCTCTTTGCGAAAGCCGTATTGATTATCGCTGATTATTCTGTTGCTCTCGAGGTACTTGAGTAGTTGCTGGTTGACTACACGTTCCATGACTTTGGAGATTATTGGAAGCAAGGCAATCGGGCGATAGTTTGAGGGCGTGGTTTTCTTGCCTTTTTTTGGAACAGGTTGCACTCGAGCGACTTTCCAAGAGGATGGGTAAATCCCTTTTCTGTAAGAAAGAGAAAAAAGCCTGGAAAAAACAGGTGTTAGTTCGTTGGAGCAGTTCTTTAGCACGATGGCAGGTATTCCGTCCGGTCCTGATGCCTTTTGCGTATCTAGTTCTTTAAGGATTTTGCGAATATCACGATGAGAAAACTTGACTTCTGCCATGGTGGTGTTGATGTTCGGTATAGTGGGGAGAGTCTTGCTTTGGGGCACGTCTAAGGTAGAGTGCGATGAAGACATTTTGGCGAGCATGTTTGCTTTTTCTTTGGCTGTAGTCGCCGTGATGCCACGTTCGTCCGTCAAAGGTGGGAGAGACGTTTTTGTAAAGTTGTTACTTACTGCCTTTGCTACCGACCAGAAATTCCTGGAGCCACTGGGGCATTGCAAAAGTTTATTCCTGATCCTTTGATTGTGTTTGTCCTTAGTTTCGTCGATCACAAGCTTGCACTCGTTTCTCGCTTCGATAAAATAATTGCGATTTTCAGCGGTCTGATTTTGCTGCCAGTACTTATAGGCTTGCTGTTTCCTTCCTACAGCTCTTTCGCATCTTTTGTCGAACCAGGGCTTTCCTTTTGATGGTAACTTGATGGAATTTGGGATGTATGCTTCCATTCCTGAGGAGATTACTTGCATGATCTCTTCGCAGCAGTCTGACGGGTCGTCAGTGGCAAAGCAGACGTCGAGCCAAGGAAAATCTAGGTAAAACTGCCTCAGATCGTCCCAGTTTGCAGAATTGTAATGCCAGATTTTGCGAGGCAATGGTGGATCCTTCTGTATGAGTGGCAATTCACAAACCGTTGTAATAAGTTTGTGGTCAGAGGTACCTAATGGCGGACCAACTGTAACCTTGTACTGGTCAGGATTGGTGGTCAGAAAAAGATCCAGGAGGGCGGCGAATTCGCCCCTCTCTGAGATTCGAGTTGGTTCGTCTACAAGTTGAGTAAGCCCGCAGCTGATGGCAAATGCTTCAGCCTCTCTACCTTCGTTGTCGGTCTTGTTGTGATGTTTGAGCCAGTTGGTGTTGTGGGCATTGAAGTCTCCCAGAACGATTATTTCTGAACTGGGGTGATCGACCTGTATTGAGTCAAAGGTGGTAGCTAGTGTTGAGAAAAAGTTTTGGTAGGCTCTATCGCTCGGAGGGCGATAGAGACAACATATAAACTTGGTTAATCCCTTGGCGGTGAACTTGAGCCACATGACGTCAAGGTTGTTCGGTTCGAATGTTTCCTCGCGATGACATGAAAGGTCGCTTCGGACAAAAAGGCATATTCCGAACTTATATCTAAATCGGGTATGTAAGTCGTAACCAGGATAGAGGTAGTTCACTGTTGTTGTTGTAGAACATACTTGTGTTTCTGTAAGGGCTAATATGTGTGGTCTATTTGCTTGTAGATGTTGGTGTACCGAATTTATGTTTGTATTTAGGCCTCTTATGTTGCAGAAATCTATTCTAAATTGGTTCGGTATCTTTGCTGTCTGTAAAATGCGGAATGAAGGGCTCCCAGGGCCACCCAGCGCCCGGAGATCCGAATGGCCGGGGAGTTTACCTCCGGAATATTTTGATCCTGGAAGCACCATCATGTCCATATACTCCTACTGTGAAACCCGGGATCACCAGCGCGGGAGCGGAACGTGATTTGGGAAAACCACTTAGCGCTCCCCAATTCTGGTGGGGTGGTCTTTCACCGGACGATGCGAGTAGGCTTATGCATCTACCACCTAGGGCCGCTTCCACTCGAAGCATCGGCCTCAGACTCATTCCTTTGGCGGTCCCTAGTCTGACAGGGGTAAAAATGGGGTTTGTTGGATCACTCCCCAGTGATCAGCTCCAGACTTTGTACTTTGGTGTTCTCCAGCCTGGAGGAGGACGATGGGATTTGATGGGCCACATCCCGTGGCAACTCGGAATGGTGGGGGCGTCACTCCCCGTAATCAAACTCCTCTCACCAGTTTGACGTTCCTGCCAGCCAATACAATGCAGCCCCTCTTGTCACAAACTGTCATTGATCAGCTTCAGACTTTGTACTTTGGTGTTCTCCAGCCTGGGGGAGGACGATGGGATTTGATGCGCCATATCCCATGGCAACTCGGAATGGCGGGGGCGTCACTCCCCGTAATCAAACTCCTCTCACCAGTTTGACGTTCCTGCCAGCTTTGACGTTTACCCTACTCGAGGTTAACGATAGGCCAACATTCTCCAGCATTCATAGGAATCAAGTGTTTTAATAAAATGAAAACAATTCTTGTCAATGTGGATAACCCTAGGGAGTTAAAAATAAAAACTAAAAGATTTTTAAGCATAAATAATTTTTATTCATTAGATGAATTCCTTCCTCCTTCAATGTGTTTCCCAAAATAGTAATTTTTTGGAGATGTGCCATTCTTTCATTCATCGATTCATTTACACTCGCAGGAAATGCTGTCCCACTGATTCTGGCATGGCGTGTGCACAAATAATATTAATCATCAAAAAAAAAATAATTTTTGTTTGTTTGTAGTTTTTCCTAAACTCTCGGGATGACAGTAGAGTGCAAACCAAGGTTTCTTCATTCAAAGACTGTACTCAAATAAGTTTTGAAGGAAGTGAGAAACTAAATGCACATTTAGGATCCATAAGACTGGCTGCTAATATTGAAGACAAAACAACCTACTCATTGAACATATCTTTTCATGACATAAAATGGAGTAGTAAGTATATTATGAGGTATATTATGTGTACTTTGGTAATACAACGTACGAAGTACAATGTGGTTCCACTCGATGTAACGTTAGAGAAAAACGGTGGTGTTCAGTACTGAGAGCGAGAACTGTTTCTTGGTTGCATAAAGACCTTAGGATTAGGGTTGGTGACAACATTTCTTCTAGCCATAGACTACCCTAAATGGTATCTAGAGAAAATGCTGCCAGCAATCCTAACCCTAACCACGAAACAATTTTATCAAAACTTAATGGCGTCGTTTACCAGAGATGGATTTATTTATTTATTTAATTATTGACGGACAATGTCATTTACATAATGAAAGATCTAATGCAATAAAATTAACAGTAAAAGATAAAATAGAAACCTAAAACAAAAACAATGATGTAATGAAGGATCTAACACAATAAGCTTAATTCTAAAAACAAAACAGAAAACTGAAAAAAAAAACAAGATGGATTGACTGGAACCATATTAAATGCTTTAAAAAAATTCTAGGATCAACTTGTTTGCCATCATCAACAAATTTAACCACATCGCTTGCACTTATATTAAGCAAGCATGATTAAAAAGCCTTAGCTGGTAGATATCTAATGCTGTTCTAATATAATTTTATAACATTTGCTCTAAGTTTTTACACACAATACATGTGACACTGATTTGGTTGAGATTGTTTTATAGGCAGAACATTTATCTCGTGTTAATCTTAATATTATTAACACACGCATCAACAAGTATTTTTAGATATGGTTCTATTGGCATGCTTCACGATACGCATACACACACGGGATGCTATTGTGCATCTCAGATATGTCTCTCTCGATGCGATAACTTCGCGTGGCGCGTTTGAGGTTTTTTCGAATGTAGAGTTATGGTATCTTTTTTTGGGATATTCCGCAAACAGAATGGACAGAAAAAAGAAAAGTAGTACTTGCTGACCCGTGTTTCTGTTCATTGGCTTCATCAGAAAAATTTCAATATACTTTTCTTCAAAATGTATTGAGCAAATCATCAAATGGTTGCTAAAATAAACCATTGGCTCTAAATAGAATCAATAATGCACCACATGATGATGGATTTTTAAATCAAAACTAGCTTTAAAAATGGGTCCAGGAGGAACTTTTCCAAACAAATTCTTAATTTTGTTTTAGTATAATCAAGACCTTTTTTGTGTGTTTGAGGAGCCATTTGAAATATGGATCTTTTTATTATCTTTTCTATAAAGTATATAAAATTTTCCTGAATCTGATACCCCCCACAGTTTATATATTCTGGAAAAATATACTTTTCCAAGAAATTAACCCTTAAAAGCATTTGTAACTTGGCACCTCATGAAATGTACAGGGTACAGGGACTATTATTTATATCCCCCACCCCTCCCCCCTTAGATATTTTTGTGCCAATGTGAAGGTGTAGAAAAAAAAGTATTGCAAAGTTGTAGTGTTTAAAAAGTTAATAACCAAAATATTTTTGTATATTATTTAATTTTTACATTTTACATAACATTTTCAAAAATTTGATATAATATCATCTGCTGCTATATTTTGGTTTATAGTTTCTGCATTATAAACAATTGAAACTTTTAAAGCTTATAACATGATAGTGATTTAACATTAAAGAAACTAAAATTTTTACCTTCCAAGCTTAGCTTTTAAAATGCATCGACGTGCAACGAAAAAAAAGAACTTTGCAGTGGCGCAATTTTTGCCAACTTCATATATTTTTTAGAAAGGACATCCTATATATTGCTATATCATTTGATACCGTATTTTAAAAATGCAGGAAGGTGAAAGCTTTTATCTTAAACCGTGTTTACGTTAAAAGCTCTTAAAGTTAAGTATAGCCGAATGTCAATTTTCAATTGTTTATATTTCTTGGATTATATGTATTATCTAGAAATAAAAAAATATGTACAGCGGGTTTTATTTAAAAAAAAATAGATTATCTAAAAACTACTTTTTCACACTACAATTATTTACAATTAAAAAAAACAGTTGGTAGTTTCTTTGAACAGACAGACTATAAAAATAAAAAATTTGTTCCAACCGACTAGAAAACCGTACGAGGGACCGTCATTTCTAGTTGTCAATTTAATTTTTGAAGGCGATATATAATCCGTCATGTTGACAAACGTATTATGCTAAATGGAATTACCTTCCCATGATTGTACGGTTTTCATGGTCAGTTGGAACAGACCTCATATCTCTAAAAATAGAAAACTAAGTAACATATTAATTATATTTTAACATATTTAATTCATAGTCCGGAACGCGACTTACCAAATCTTCACTCTTAGGAAATCTGAAAAATCTTATTTGTGTTTTGGTTAGAGTTTTTGCAGTTTCCCACGGCACAATTCGGCATTTTAAATTATAATTAAACACATTAATCACTAATTGTTATAAAACTCGATAAAAATTTTAAAATCGAACCCATTAACACACTCAAAACATTGAAATAATCTTCCCGCTCATAAAAATGTCATGTAATTGCATCAGCCTGCCTAACGGCAAGACTGACACGTGACGTCGATGCGCGTGGCGGACAGAAATGGGCGGCTTCACTGGCATACCGTGTGTATGTCTATCGTGGCATGCTTTTAAAAGTAGTCATACAAATACATAATGGAATTAAAAGATCTTTACCACATCAGAATGGGTAAAATATAACAATAAAGCGATCAAGGAAACATTCAAACCTCTCGCGCTTTTGGCGGCCCAAGCTAATCGCGCCATCTGCTTTCACCTTTCATGAAGCCAGACAGAGATAACAGCGTCTCTTCGTTGCTTGTCTCTGGTTTAGTATTAGACTATATAATTTATTAGAGTCTATATATTTCTATAGAGCTGAAAATATTCCCGTTAAAAACATTTTAGTAAACACAGTTTTACATTGATTTCAAAACCTAACAAGTTCAAAATTTCCTGGCTTGTCCCATTTTCCAACACAATTTTAAAAGTTAAAATATTCCTAATTGGGTAATTCAAATGTATATTGTACTTGTAGTAGTTTAATTTAACCCTTCAATCTTCAATTCATAGCCTTAGGCATGATTTTACATAGCTCAGGTGTGAGAGTTGGCAGTTCCCACTTTTTAACTCTGGATATGTAATATGTGACAACTTTAGCTGTATAACGTTTGTTATTATATGAATATTTGTTTTTTACTGAGGGTCAACAATAAAATTGTGGATTTCTGGTGCACACCCATGTGGATTTCCATGGATATTTTATGGATGCCTAACTTCACTTTTACCGGTGGAAAATGAACTCGAAAATGAAGTGAAGAGTATTAGTGATAATTTTATTCACAGAGGCGAAACCGACTTAGTGCATGCTAGGCTGAATGCGACCATAGAAGCACTACCACAGTTAAACGGACAGCATTGGGCACATCATTGAAGCCAGGTGTTAAAGATGTTAATTGTAATCCAAAAGTAACGGTTTTAGCACTCGCTATCATTATAATGAAGTTGTTAAAAAATTCTATTGTATTTGTTTTGCACCAGGGGAAGACTGTTATATGAAACAATTCACGAAAATTTGAAAGGTGTTTAACCGTCGATAAGCCCATTAAACAGCCTTGTGGCTAAAACTGGTGAGAAGACTGAAGGAGGAATATTTGATTGATGGACTTTGTACGTTCTTAGAAGAAGAAAAACTCGTCAAAAGTTTTATGAATAATCGAAGAAGGAACGAAAGTGGCAGGTATAATCGAATATGACCTGAAAAGTAACAAATTGGTTGAAATCACTCTACCTCTAGTCGATGGTGTACCCCGTTTCTAGCTACACCTGCGAAAATATTCAAGATTTCTTTTCTTTTTGAGAAATTTTAAGTTAAATTACGCAGATGTAGTCTCAGCGTCTATCAATATCTACTCCACCTAATAATTGTTTGGGTTTTGGAACAGATAATAAATGTTATTCAAGCGATGTCACAACAAGATGGAAACACATTAAAGATAATTTGAAAAGGCGGGATATAACCATACTAGGCTTCTACAGTGACGGTGACACTCGTTCTGTTAAAAAGAATGGGCCAACATGCTTTACTTCCACCACAGACTAAAGGCAAAACGTATAAATGGGAATGGTGTTAAACAGAATACAAGAAGAATGTTTTTTCGACTTGTTTTATGTATATGTGTACTGTACATATAGCAAGAAAACTGCGCACAAGATTTTTTAATCCTAACAATTGGATTATTTACTGCTAAACCTAACTTTAATAATAATAATGACGATTTAGCTGCTACTGAAGATGATAGCTGTGAGATCTTTAAGGTATTACCGCCGTTTCAACGCCAAGATATGAAAACGATGATTTCTCTGACCCCTCACTGATTCCTGATCCGCAATACACACTGATATACGCAATCTATGTGTAGCAGGTGTCAGTCAAGCTGATGCCGGAAGAGGGAGATAGTGTTTATGGAAAGGAACCTTTAGTACGAGTAACAGTAGCAAACGGGTTTTAAAAGAAGCAGCACAGAGAGTGAGTACTGATAGGTTATAAAGATTTTTTGCGGGCAAATAAAAATCCTCTAGTTATGATTCTGTCTCAGATTCTGTTAAACCAAAAACAACGCTTTTATCAAATGGTAAGAAGATTGCAAACAGGCGATTGTGCACGTCTATTCGTGAAAGGAAAAATAAGGCAAAAATCGCCATCTAATTCCGAATCTTCGACGACGATAAAATATGTGTCAAATACGCTGACAATTCAAACACTAATGCCCGGTTTCTGAAGTACCAGATATCTAACGTATAAAGTTGTGAAGCCTATAATTGCTATGGTTACAATTGTATTAACAATCGTTGTCATAGGAAATATTTGAAGAATAAAGTTATCCATACTTTAAGAAACTGGGCATTAGACATTTTCGTTTGAAACCGCTGAAAACATGCATTGTTTCAAGGATAATTTATCCGGTGTGTTATCTATTAGGAGCATCATTGGTACTTAGACCTAATCAGAGCAATCATTGTTAACGATGAATACATTTTTAAGAAAAAATTAAAGAGTGGCCAAAACCAGAACATATTTCTAACGACTATAGAGGCCGATGAAAAGTCTGCAAAAAGGGCCGTTGGAACTAAGTGATCTGCAGTTGACCGACATTAGTGATATTAACGCACTAATGACACAAACATAATCTTTCACTTGTTTTTTCATTTGTTTGTTGCCAATTTTTTGTGTTTATATTTTTCAATCGTATATTCTTTGTATTTTTCTATTACATAACTGTATGTATCTAAAAAATTTAATTAAATTTCACAATAACTATTATTATTTTGTACTGACAACCGACCCGACAACTATCTTAAAAATATCAGTGTCAACATGATTCTCTTTACAAAAAAATCACGGACTTGTAGTTTACGACACATTGTGACCATTATAAATCCGTAATAATTTTTCTTCCACCAGCTTATGTTTTCGAGAATATTCACATATGATCTATATAAAACAAAATCCATTGCACGTCATAATAGTGACACCCGAAAATGCCATAAGAAAACGCATGGTGTCATTGATGACGTGCAACAAATTTTATTTGGTTTATGTTGGCATTTTCAAGTGTTGCTTGACTCGAACTGATAGTTCGAGTCAAGCAGCCATCAAGGAAGCAACACTTGAAAATGCCAAATGGGATGTTGGCGAAACGTCGTGAGACAACCAATTCTACTGACGAACGGATTGAAACCCGGAATAACACTTTTGTTCATATATATATATATATATAT